>JANHGD010003883.1:79731-92872 GCA_027560375.1 Imantodes cenchoa | reverse complement strand
TATCTATTTATATTTCTCCCCCCCCCCCCCTTATTTTCCTTCCTCAAAACTAAAGTGCGTCTTATACTCTGAAAAATATGGTACCAAGATTAATTAGAGAGCAAAAGAGGAACTATAACTTTCTCTCCTTGCAATTAGTGAAAAATAAGAGAATGTTCCAATGATTGATACCGGAAGGTATGCTTGTGTTATGGCAAGATAAAACTTGACATTTAGACTTGACATTTTGGACAAAGCTCGAGAGTTTTATGATCAATATGTAGGAATGGATGAAGGAGAGTGGCAAGGTATTGGAAGAAGAAAGCCAGGAAGATTAACAGATAGAAGGAACGGAAGGAGAACAAGGAAAAAGACAGAGACCGGATAGAGAACAACAGAAAAAGGAAGGGGGCGAAGGCAAGGAGACAAGATCAAGGATAGGAACGAGGGCAACCAGCAGGCAATAGGATGGAAGAAGAAATCAAATTAATATCACTTGATATAAATGGGTTGAATTCGCCAGTTAAAAGAAAGTTAGCATTTTCCGAACTTCAAAAAGAGAAAGCGGATATTATTTGTTTACAAGAAACACACATTTAAAAAAAAAACAGCAAGGGGCCATTCTAGAATTTCCAGAAATAGGAAAATTACATTTGGTGCCGGCACAAAAAATAATAGTAAATGAAATAGAAAACTGGCTGGGTTCCAACAGCCTTGAAAATAAGCTTTTGTCCAACCTCCAGGTGAAGCCTCCAAGCAACATACAAACTGATTGATTGTTCCAAAAGTGCTGGGTTTTTTTTTCAGGTTTTTTTTTCAGGTTTCCCAAAAGGTCTCAGGGGACTGTAGGAGTCTATGACTTTTAACACTGATGTGGTTTTCTTCCATTTGAGCCATGCATCATGGTATGTTCCATGCATCCACCCCACTTTCTCACCTTTTCAGCCCTGGGAGTGCTCTGTACGGGATCGATAGCATGCCAGACCTGCGACGGAAGAACACATTCCCTGTCATCCGAGATGTGGTGAGTTACTGCCAGCATGCTATCACACTAATGCAGTAATGCTATGCATAATGCCCAGTCCGCCCTGCTTCAACTAAGTGCAGCTGTTCTCTGCTTACCATGGAACCCAACTAGCAAGAGGAGCTGGGCTCTGGGAAGAGGGAGCCTATTTCTAGCAGCAGGGCCAGCAAGTCTTGGCCTCAGCTCTGTCCCGCTGATTCCTTGGGAAGAGTCAGTGGCAAGAACTGCAATCCCAGACAGGCTGGGACTGGCAGATTCAGGGGTGGGTTCCTCCCGGTTTGGACTGGTTTGCCCAAACAGGTAGTGACCCGGTCGGTGCCAGTCCATGGGCGTCACCATCTTTTTTTAAAAAAAAATTAATTTTTTTTAAAAAAAAAATTCTGCGCATACGCAGAAGCCGAGTTTCCAGCACTGTGCATGTGGTCACCATTTTGTTTTTGGTGTTTTTTGTTTTGTATTTTTTCGGGGGGGTTTTGTACTGCTCATGCGCACGCAAGCCCACGAGACGCGGCGCAGGAGGAAGCGAACCAGCAGCGAGGTAAGTTGGAACCCATCTCTGGTCCAGATTTGTAATCTGCCCTAGGTATCCCTAGAAGAATGAAATTCGTTATTCTCGCATGTTTAGTTAAAGGCACTCATAGGCCTCTGGGTTTTGTGGTTGGTTATGATAGGTGGCTGTAGAAGTACAGGTAGCCCTTGACTAAGGACCACGTGGAGATGGGAATGTCTGCCATAAGTCTTTATGGTCATAAGTCACTGCATGAAAGGACTTGATTGTATGACCATTTTTACAATAGTCTATAAGCTGCATTCATGAAGCAGATCCAGCTTCCCTGATGGCGTTTTTTTGCCAGAAACCAGCAAAAATGTTGCAAATTGTGATCATGTGGCCGCAGAATGGGGCAACTGAGCGTAAATTCAAGCTGATCAATATCTCCCAATTTTTAAAAAAATATCCATCTTTTTCAGTTAGAGACTATTTTAGCCTAAAACATTATGTTCACTGAATTTAAGTGGTACTCACAGAGAAAAATATGAAATAGCTAAGAGATTTCTTATACATTGTGGATCAGTTCAGTTACCCATTTGAAAGTTTTCAAGGTGTGAAAATAAGGCAGGATTTAGCTGTGGTATCTCTGCAGCCTTGATGGCTGTAGAAATATTAATCATTGCATGTCATTGTCCTTACAACATCTGACAATTAATGCTTTTCCTAATTCTTTCTCACCAATGCTGGATTTTCCAGGCAATGGTAAGTGAATTTATTGCTTGATGTATTCATGTATGGCATTTCTCAAAAGGTTCTACCCCAGGGCAGCTGTTTATTGCAAATTAGACATTTTCCACAATAATGCTTTGATGTCAAATTAGATTTAAGATGTTAAAATCTGCCTTAAAAAATAATTTGTCTCAGCCCTAAAAACAGCTTAAGTCCACCCAGAAGTCTATTGGTTTCAGGTGCATCTCAGAGATTCGCCTTCATTCTTGCAGGGGTCCACATGGAGCTCCTGGCCTGCTGGATCAGGGTGGGCTTCTCTCCCGCTGAGTTAGCTGCAGCTAAAGTGGACACAGCAATGATCATGGGAGTCTGCAGGGATCTGTTTTAGGGGCAGGATCATTTGAAGCAATGACTGGTGAGCTGCTCATCAGAGCTGTGGATGATATTAAATGGGGTAGGGGATCTGATCAATGCTCAGGGTGACAGGATAAGATCTGGGACTCAGGACTTCAAAAAAAGAAATAGCCAGTCACAATTGACAAACACTCGCTTCTTATTTATTTATTTATTTATTTATTTTTCGTATTTCTAGGCCGCCAAACTCCCGGAGGACTCTGGGCGGTGTCCAACAAAGTAGAAACACTAAACAGTGATTAAAAAACAGTTCAACGATATAAAAATCCATATAAAAGTTAATATAAAAGATAATACATTCACTCAACATGGGAAAGACAGGGGAAAATGTGCGGAGACACTTTTGGGAAGCTTTGGATGATGGTCTTTGTATTTCAGTCCCAATGGACATGGGTGACCAGCCTCAGTTCTTAGCCTGTCTGTGCTTGGGCAAAAGTGGGTTCTCCTTCACCACTAGCCTTGGTAGACCATTAATCACAAAGACCCATGACTTTCCTGTTAACTCCTTGCAGTGACCAGATAAGCAGCAGCAAAGTGATGTCAACTTGGTGCAATATTCAAGGTGGAGGAGGAGGATTGGGAGCAGCGGTGGGTTGCTCCTGGTTCAGACTGGTTCTTAGAACCGGTAGCGCCGGTGGTGGGAGACTCCGCCCACCTGCCCAGGATGCTTCTGCACATGCGCAGAAGCTTTTGTGTGTGTTTAGAATCCACTACTCATTGGGAGCCACACTTTTCCCTTGTCAGAGAGATGGTTATTATTAATCATAATCCAAGCCCAGAAATGGTTGGCTTTGGAAATGGTTTATTTATTTAATTTATGTGCCTGTTTGATCAGGGTGGGGTGCCTCCCATGTAAACGTATATGGCTTTTTGCAGAGTTTTTGCAAAGTGACTTGAACATAGCTGTTGTAGTGAGTTAAGTCTTCAGAAATTGATACATCTTCTGATAAATTAAGTTGCCAGTGAGAGAAGACAGGGATTTGTTGGATCCTTGACCCTTCGTAGAGTAAAATTCCCAGCAGATTTCAAGATAATTTGAAATGCCCCTATTGAAAATCTGATCAGATTTTCTGAGGCAGAAAGATGCACAGATGATCAGCAATAAACTCTCGATAATGTCTCTTTTTTCCTCTCCTTTTATTCTTGCCGAAATACTTTCAACATGAATTCTGTAATTCTGTGCAAGTGTATATTTTCTTTTTATGGGGTGCAATCTCTCTGTTTTTCTGCTGTTCCTTTTGAACAAACTGGAGACTTTCAGTGCTCTGCGCCAGTCACAGACATTATCCCACTGAGTTTCAGCACTGCCTGCCATGTCATATTTGTCTTCCTGAGGGAAATTTTTCCTTCATTTTCTTTCCAGTGTGCATTGATGTACACATCACCTAACCCTCCTAGCCTCTGTTGTAGTTTTCAGTCATATTTTGGAGTAGTTTTCCCACCTTTATGTTCTGCTGTCTTGGCTCTGTCCTTGGCTGAGAAATGGAAGGTGACAAGCAAACAGAAATATTCATAATTAATCGTTAGCAAGGGGAATTCATTATGAATTAGCACCACAAACCAGCTAAATTGGCAAGAATTTATAAATAAAAGCTTGTGAGATTAATTTATTAATCAGATTGCTGCAATAATGAGGTAAGTCAAACAACAACATCCCAGTGATTTTTTCTTACTTCACCTCATAATTATGTGTGGAGTTAATCATGTGTGATAGAACACTCAGCTAAGAACACAACAATAATTTATTAAAGCTGGCAAGTTGACAGTGTGTCACTGGTTTTCTGCGGTTAATGCTGAAGAATTCAGAGACTCTTGTTATCCCAGGTTTAAGATAAGTTTACAGAGATGGGAGGTGGGCCTACTATCCATTTAGCCTCTGACAAGAAATTGTTTTACAATGGAGAGCTTCCAGGGCTAGTTGAAATTCATGAATGCCATCAGTCAAATTGATTGTTATTCTCATAGTTTGACCCTGCATTGCCATTTGAAAAGGAGAGGTGTGAACACTCCTGTTGTCAGTGTCATGGGTAATATGGCTGTCCTTGAAGATGTGAAGCAGTGTTAGGGAGCAGCCTCCGAGAGAGCTGCCCTCGGACAGAGACAAGAGCATTCTTGGCCTTGCCTCTCCCTCTCTCATATGTTTCCCAAAGTGTTTCCTGCAAATCGATCCTTTCTGAATCAATAATGTGGAGAGAAAGGCCCACACAACACTGATTATTTGTTTTCGGTATTAACTTTCCTAGTTTCTCCTTCTGTCAATAATAAAAGTAAAACAAATGCTACCTGATATGTTTTGTCAGCAGCTTGTTAACCATTTGTAATAAAACCCGAACATTTTAAATGAAATTGATTTAATATTTATATCTATTGTCCAAATAAAATATATCTTCAATCTTTTGTACTAAACATACTCCAGTATTCATCATGATTATGAGCTCCAGTATTCAAATTATACATCACAGATTTTATAAAGATGTGAAGTGACTTAATATATGTGAAACAATGTTTAAAGGATTCAGTGTCAATGGTTCTCAAAAATGGTGGGTTTCCTGCTGCTTTACGGTTTTGTTTCTGTATTAGTGATTATGTTTCATGGAGGCAGGAAGTTTGGAAGTGTCTGTTTGGTACTTTCCACCGTTACCCTGGTTGCTGGAAAGCTTCTTCAGGGGAGGAACAGCTGAGCAGGGCACCAGTCCTCCAGGGAGATGCCATCCCAGGCAAAGGACAGAGAGGACAGAATAGCAGGCCTTTGGTTCTGATTGCTAGCTGGGCCTGGGCTAAGCATTACATCTAGGTGTGGAACCTGCCAGGTCCAAGTTGGCTAAAACAACTACTTCTGTCTGGGTTCATAGGAGCGACCGAGTTTCCGCTGCACTTTGGCTTCAAAATTTTTCAGACTTGTCCTGGGATTTTGAGGTGGTAAAGAGAGTGGCATGAGGCAGCCTTTCTGAGTACTCTTGCCTAATGTTCCTGGCAGGACCTTCTGTGTGATCCCAGAGCTCAGGGACCATAACAAACTTTGGACAGGATTTTGAGAGCAGCCATCTGCTTTTGTTCTAGGCTGCTGTTTCCTTCTTTTTCTGCCACTTTTTCCTGCCTGTGTCTTTTGCCTTTAACAGACGCTGGCTGCCCGAAAGCCGGGGGTCTCGCTGGCCATACTTGTCCGGACATCCCTGAATAACGAGATGGTAAGAGCAAGAAAGGAGCCTCTTTCTGAGGCCTCCACCAGTGCTGTGCTTTAGGTGGGAGACCCGCCTAACCGCATACTGGTGAAAAGAAGCTGGCCTTGAACTGAAGAAAATCCCCCCTCCCTCAAAAGGAAGGGCAGGTAGAAAATCAACCCAACACCAATGCTGTGCCCAGCTTCCTTGCCCTGCCACCATGTAGAAACCTCTTTTGGCTGAAATGATTCCTAAATTCCCCTTTCTGCTATAAAAGTGTGCTTATGCACTGGGGACAAAGTCCTTGTGTGTCCAATTACGCTTGGCCAATAAAGAATTGTAACACATTGTGGTGGGTGGGGTGGGGTTGCACAAACATGTATGTAAGCTGGCTGAAGTCACACTCAAAAGAATGGGCAAGGGCAGGGCAAATTAATTAAATCAGTAACAACCAATTGAGAATGGCTGCCTCTGCACCCAGTGGCCTTTTTCTCTCCTACGGAGAGGGAGGCACATCCTTCCTCTCTCACATCCCCTGATGGTTGTGTTCTTCCCACAGAAACTGCACGTTTTCAAAAAGACTCTGCAGGCGCTCGTCTACCCCATGTCCTTGACCACTCCACATTACTTTGAAGTGTGGACAGCCACAGCCCCCACTTATTGCTACGAGTGTGAAGGCCTGCTCTGGGGCATTGCCCGGCAGGGAATGAGATGCAGTGAGTGTGGAGTGAAATGCCATGAGAAGTGCCAAGACCTCCTCAATGCCGACTGCCTTCAGAGTGAGTCTTTGGTGCCTCCTCTTTCTTTCTAGTGGGGGGGGGCTGCTTCTGTGGGCATTCTGGGGTGGGAAAAGAATCCACAGACAGCCTTTGTTAGGGTTGACTGATACCGTGGGCCACTGGCCCTTCACCGCTGTCTCTACCAGCTCCAGGATTTACTCACTTTGCTGATTTTCTGGTTCATGAAACAATTGACCCAATAGCTGGATTAGCCCATGTAATATTGCATGTAATATTATTATTATCATATTCCCTCAGGGGCAGCAGAGAAGAGCTCAAAGCACGGGGCTGAAGATAAGACCCAGAGCATCATTACAGCCATGAAGGAGCAGATGACAATTCGGGAGAAAAACAGACCAGAGGTCTTTCACCTGATCCGGGAGGTGTTCCAGGTTTCAAAGGAAGAATTCTCAAAGCACGCAAAGGCGGCCAAACAGAGTGTCCTGGATGGCACCTCCAAGTGGTCAGCAAAAATAACGATCACAGGTGTGATAGTTTCCCAGCTTTTATGTCTTTTTTGTCCAGCAAACTACCTTGTGGCTTGTGAATGAAAACAAAACAGTGTGGCATTATGAAAAAAGGCTGTTCTATTGGATTCCATGAGGAGGTTGAGTTGGCTGCAGCTGAGCTTATCTTTTGTGTCTTGGCTGAGACTAGGAAGAGTCCTCTGATGGGGTTGAGTAGCGGATCAGTCTGCCCAGAGCAGAGGGAGATTCCCTTCCCTGGAGGTGCTCACTTGGACTGGAAGCACCTCCTACCTCCTATTGGGCAGAGGTTAAGGGATTTCTCCGCTGGCCCAGGGGATGGGTCAAATGTCCCCTTTGGTCCTTTCCAGCTCATGTGAAATAACAACTTATATCCCTTTCTAGCAGATAAATCAATTGGCTGCTTAGAGATTTGTTTATGCAGCCCCAGGCTCACAGGGGAAAATGAAAATACTCCAGGGGCTTTGGCTGAATCTCCCCTTGCTGTCAGTGCCCTACTCCAACATCCCATAATTCAAGTTTGCTATCACGACCTCTGGCAGAAAAACTTGTACTAAATCTAATTATCTTCTCTTTTCATTATGGCATTTACTGTATATTCCACCTTTCATAATATCTTATTATCTGTAATTTTACTTTATGGGAAGAAATGCTCTGGTGTCTGAAACTGAATGTAAGTTATGTGGGATATGTCTCTTCTACAGAGACCATATTAACTTTATGGTTATTATCATTCTGCATAATCATATTAATTGGCAGATAGTTAATAGCTGGTTGACTTCTTTATTTATGCAAACCTGTTCTATTGCTCAGATGTGAAACTATGCAAATCCAGTCCTTAATTAAGCATATAAGAATCTACAGCAGGAATGTATCCAGAGCTTTACACAAAAGAATACTGTGGAAATGGACATACTCTATTATGATGCATAGTAATGACAATTATAGGCAGAGGCTCGAGTAGAGTGTAATGAATTTTGTGGGATGGATGAATCTGGCAAGAAGATGGGCAAGGCCCAGGAGGGTCTCACAGCCAAAACTAGAAGGAGGGAAGGCTGTCTCTTTCTTGAATTTACAGAATTTACAGATTTTGCTTCTTTTGGTCCATGGAATTCTAGCATTGGAAGGGATCTATCTCAGAGGCCCATCCCAAAACAGTGGCTGTCCAACCAGGGATAACTTTTCAGTAGTAACACCAAAGCACCCAGCAAGAGAAGAGATACTCTGCACAAACCAGAGTCAGCTAATTGCCATGGAGCTTTTCATCTGGGGGCGTGGGGGTGGGAAGGCTGGGGCTCAAGAATTTTGTAGGCAGGGGAGGAAATGAGTCCTAGAGATGAACTGTCCCTTATTCTGGCCAAGCTCCAGGACTTGGTAAAAAGAAACAGACCCTGAAAAGAGAAATCAGCTGTCAGACTTTCCAGACAGGAAATACAGCCAGAAAAGTGAATTCTACTTTGTTGTAAATCTACATTGACAGAATTTTGCAAGTCTGGAGGTACCATTCTCTTGTCATCACCTTTACAGCCTGAGAACGTAAGAGAGAATCCCTTGGGAACTCCTTGCTTGGCCCACTGTGCAGCTGCAGGCTGCTCTCCCTCTTATCTGGCCATTTGGTGCCCGCTCTGCCAAGGTCATTGCAACATTCCATTCCATCACAGACTGTTTAGGCTGCAGGGTCTTGGCTCTATTTGGATGAAATTATGATCTTGATAGGAAGTGGCACTTTTTCTCCAGGACATAACGGGAAAGAGCAGACCTTGAGCCAGCAAAACAAAAAATGAAAAACCTGCCCGGCCTGGTCTCATCTCCTTAGCTGGGGAGTCTGTTTCAGCTGCTGTTCACGGGGCTCCCTTCCTGCTCCAGGATGACTGTTCGTTGAACAGTTTAAACCAGTCCTGATCTTCCAAGTTCAAGCAGAGCTTGTGGCAGTGGGACATAGTGAGCCAACACTTCTCTGAGCATGTATCCGATCAGCTCACTGTCCTACCAGGGACTCTTCAAAATGCGGCTACCCTGCACCTGTCTGGATGCTGTAAATAATACAGGCAAAATTAATATTAGAAATGGAGAGGAAGGGAGGGACAGGTGTGGCTGGGATGCAGCTCTAGCTTTCAGTGGCCTCAGCTTGCTGCTGGCTGAGCAATTTGCTTTGTAATGAATTGTGATGGAAGAAGCAGCTGACAAGTATTTATATTTATAGCAGCATAAGCACACGCTAGCATAAATTCTGATACCTGCAATGGGAGAGTTTTCAGTGGGGCTTGCAAATTGGAGAAATGGGATTTGGAATTTGTGCTTTGCTCCAGGGCAAAACATGCCATTTCCTCCTGAGAGTGAGATATTTGAAAGATTTGCTGGGACATGAGAGGTAGAAGACATCCTGTAGCTTTGACTTATCCCACCTTCCTTAGGGGCAAGGGAGGGATTTCCAATTCAAGGCTTTCTGTTGGTAATAATCCACCCCAGCTGGAGGGAACTGGACTGGAGGGATGTGGGTGGGGAGGCACAAATCCTTTTCTTGTACCTGAGATCCCCCAGCTTTAGCATCTGCTTTGCTGGTTTCAGGCTATATTGTCCATTTTGAGACTAGAATTTGTCTGCCTCTCTGAGTTTTCTACATTGTTTTTATAGCTAGGCCCATATTTTTTTCTGTCATATGCTTATGCATCTAGGATATATTTCTTCTTGCACGAGCAGTTTCCACCAAGGGTAAAAAGAGAACCAAGCCAAAATGTTCATGTTCATAGAAATCCAGCTGATGCAGATCTAGACCCAAGGCCACAAGAAATAAGCCTCTCCAAGTCAAAAGAGCAGCTCCCTTCTTTGGAACCCAACCTTTGGTTTCCTCTGGCTGGCTTAGAACCTTCCCAGCTCTTAGTGGAGATCCCAATCGAATCACCTTGCTTTCCCTCAGTAAGAAGAGGGGAGCTCTGCCCTCCTTGGGCTCAGGAGTCAAAAGACACAAAAAGGGGAAGAGGAAGAAGGAGACCAAGCAATCTGCAGTTCTCAAATGTTATGGGACTCAGAGCTGTCTCCTTTGCTGCTGCTACCAAGTGATTTACCAAGCTGGCTTGTGGGGGCAGGGGGGGGCTTCCTTCCTCCCCTCTCCTTTCTCCAGAAGGTCTTTCTGTCTGTGCAGTTTGTCTTCTGAAGGTGGGCAAGATAGAGGGGTAGCCATGGGGCTGACACCAAGCTCTGTACTTGACCTCTTTTCTTGTTCTGACCTCTGCCTTCTCTCACTGACTTTCAGCTGGACTCTTTGACCAGGCAGCTGCTCCAGGGTCTCCATCAGACAGTCTCTGCCTATTGCTTGACTTTTCCCTAGAGACTGACCAGGCAGAGGGTCTGGGGACCTTTGGGATGCAAAGCTTGTGCTCCCCCCATTACATGCAGGAGCATACTAGATTGGGGCCAATCCTGATGTGCCAGTTGGATTCAGCTATTTCTCTTTCTTGTTCTCACAGTGCTTTGTGCCCAAGGCTTGCAAGCAAAGGACAAAACTGGCTCCAGTGATCCATATGTTACTGTGCAAATTGGCAAAACGAAAAGGAGAACAAGGACTATTTTTGGAAACTTGAATCCAACATGGGATGAAAAGTTTTATTTGTAAGTACTAAAACTAAGGGGTTTCTGAATTCTTGTTTGCTACTATAATTGCATGTTTATCACTTGGGCTGTACAAAAAGCCTTAGAATTTCTCATTCAGCTGAGTTACAGCCAAAATATTGTTTTTTATTCTTCAAAGTTCATGCATTTGCATTATGGAATAATCAAAGAACTGTGCACGTTCTAATTTTGGAGGATGGGAAGGTAGATTCTTCTGCCTCTTCCATCTTTTCATTTTCTGGCCAAGGAAATGGTCAACTTTTGGTAGACTAGAAACACAGTTCATTTGATGCTGATTATTTTTCTTCTTTATTAGACATACAATGCAATTGTGAAACATATAGCCATAGCGTCATCTGCAACATTGATAGCTCTACCAGCCACTGAGCAGCTCTACAATTTTAGTTTAAAAGGAGAAGAGATAATGCCCTTTAGAGAAGGGCAATATCTCAATAGTATGGCGTTTATCCAGGATGGTTGTGTATAGATTGTTTGTACTTTGGATTGCTTTTTCTCTGAAAAGACCATGGAATGTTTCTGCAGAAAGGTTTTGTGAAACTGCGGGCCATCTTGGTTTCAGTTCAAGAGGGGACATAGTGGGGTGTCTCCCTGCTGCTCCTGGAGGAGACCCTCTACAGCCTTATTTCTCCACGGTCTGACAAGCCTTAGGAAGCAGATGGAGGTTTTGTCCTGCAGTCATTCTGGGTGGCCTCAAGATCATCTGGGGCAGCAACCCAGTAGAACCTCCATTGCAGGTGCTTCAGAACAACAGTTAGATTCCCCTGAAATTCTGCCCCTGTCTTAGCTGGTGGTGGCATTTTACTGACTCTGGGTGAGTTTTGGCTGGCTGGCTCTCTCCGAGCTCCCATCTGGCACCAATAACAGTTTCCACCCCATTGGCTGTTCATTCTAAAATAGACAAATTATTGTTAATTATCTCAAATAACACAAACAGTGGGGCTTTTGAAGTCCATGAATTGCTCTTTCCACCAATAGAGCTAATTTTGTTAACTTGCTCCCCTCCCCCCCAGTCATGAAATTGGGGAAAACAAGAGAGTTGAGAAACCGAGCTTTAAGGGAACATATGCTGCATCTCCATTTCACATAAACAGCTTCTTTTTTGGGAAAGAAAACCCTTTCTGTGTGTTACAGCAGAAATTGGCAGTGCACCATGCCCGCCCTGTAGCAGCATGTTTTCAGCCTTTAAAAACAAAGTGACAGCATTTGCTTGATTTAATTAACATACATGCACACATTCATAAACAAATATTAAAAGCAGCCAAATAATTCAGCTAAAACTTTGAGCATGGGGGTTGGGATGGAGGTGCAGGGGAACAAAGAGGGTATTCAGAATGCAGTTCTTCTAGTTGGAGAAGAAGGTAGACTCAGCCATGGAAGAAAGAAAGGGGGCAAATAAGCCATGGTATTCATCCTGAAGATAAACTGTTGAATAATGGAAAGGTGAGTTCATCTTTGAGAATTTAATTGGGAATAAGCTCCAGTAAATATTGGGAAACTTGGCTTGTTCGGTATAAACATCAGATCATGCTGAGATTAGTGGAAGATGTTGAGAATTCCCTGACCAAATTGTTGCTCTTTAATTATAAAATATATGGAAGGAATTTGAAACTTCATTTAGTCCCTCAAGAAATGCAGAAGAACTTGGATCTATTCACTGTGGAGTCATGGGTGACAGGACAGTTTTCCCCCTGAAATGTTGCTGAGGAATCCGGAGAGGAATCAGTGCTGCACTCGAAAGACAATCCAGGGTGTTCCTGTCTGTCTGCAGCACAAACCCAGAGCGATAGAAAGCCTTCCTTTCTTTCTGCATGGCAGAGACATGTCCTGTAATATTCAAGAAAGGAAATCCCACCTCTCTGAATTTGCTTTAAGCAATGGTGTTGGCGAACCTATGGCACGGGTGCCACAGGTGGCACACGGAGCCATATCTGCTGGCATGCAAGCCGATGCCCTAGCTCAGCTCCAATGTGCATGTGAGTGCCAGCCAGCTGATTTTTTGGCTCACACAGAGGCTCTGGGAGGGCGTTTTTGGCTTCTGGAGAGCCTCTGGGGGTATGGGAAAGGGCATTTTTGCCCTCCTCAGGCTCCAGGGAAGCCTTTGGAGGCTGGGAAGAGCAAAAAACGGGCCTATCAGGCCCACCAGAAGTTGGGAAAGTGACCATTTCCGGCCTCCAGAGGGCCTCCGGGGGGCGGGGGAAGCCGTTTTAATCCTCCCCATGCATTGAATTATGGAAGTGGGCACTCACGCATGTGCGATAGTGCGCACACACGCACTTTCGGCACTCAAGGACAAAAAGGTTCGCCATCATTGATCTAGAGCTTGGTTCCTCCTTTTTTCCTCCCTACCTCCCAAATGATGCTTGCCTTCCATCAGCGGCTATGCTGGGCATCCACTGTTTCTGATGAAAAGGATTTCTAAAAACAGTCCACTGACTCCTCCCTCCCTCCCT
>JANHGD010003883.1:25385-41686 GCA_027560375.1 Imantodes cenchoa | reverse complement strand
GCTAATGGCGCCCGCGGCCGTTCATTGTTGCCAGCAGTGAACTTCCAGCGGCGGCGGCGGCGAAACGGCGGCCCAAGAAAACGCGGAATCTGGCCACGGGCTGGTTTATTGCGCATCTGCCGGACGCGGGTGGGAGGCGGCGGAGCCTTCAGCAGCCGCAGCCGGGCTGCGGGGCCGTCTCGGCGGGGCCGTTGGGGATCCAGGCGTGGGGCCCGTCCACGCACCGCTCCATGCGCTCCATGAGCAGCCCCAGCAGCGACTCCACCGCCGGGCCCACGTTGGCGCCGTTGGCGGCGCTGGTCTCGAAGTAGGGCGCCCTGCAAGCACAGCGGGCCGCGTCAGGCAGGGCGGAGGCACCCCGCGCCCTCCGCTTCCTCCGCCGCCCCCGCCCAGGGAAGAAGGCCACTTGCCCGTATTTGCCCGCCAGCCGCTTGGCGTCGTTTTCCTTCACCACGCGCTGCCCCTCCAGGTCGCTCTTGTTCCCACACAGCACCACGTCGGGGCTCTCGCAGTAGGCGTGCGTCTGCAGCTGGCCTGCCAGAAACGGGAAGGGAGCTGGAGCCACCGGCCCCTCGGGAGAGGCCCAGCCGGCTGACTGGAAGCTCCCTGGGGCGCGGGGCGCGCGGATCACGTGCTTAAAAGCCCTCGGGGCTCCAACCGGCATTCGGGCAGCGAGTAACTCTGGCTTCCCCTCGGGCTCCCTTGCAGCTCGTCTGGCGCCGGCAGACAGTTTCCCCTTAGCCCTGGCCTGCAAGTGGGGTGTGACTTACTCATCCAGTTCCGGACATTGAGGAAGCTTTGCTCGCTGGTTAGATCAAAGAGCAGGAGAAAGCCCATGGCATCTCTGAAGAAGGCGGTTGTCAAGCTGCGAAACCTACCAAAAGGAAGGGCTAAGAGTTACCCTGCTGCTCTCTCAGGCTGACACTGTTTCATACCAAGATGACACATCCATGTATGTCCCCTGAGCCCAGAGTCTTCCTTAGACTTTCTCTTTAAGAGCAAAATATTGGTCTGAATTTTTAAAAGCGATAGAATAAAATTCTTAATTGCTAAGGGCCATTTCTAAAGTCATTATAAAGAACACACAGACTCCTTATATTCTGTCAGTGTTCTTCATAGAAAACACCCAATGCATAGGTCAGGTGATACTGAGGGATTGCCAATCTCTGGTTGCACTGAGACATCAAGGCGACTGGTTCCATCAGGAGCCAAACTGGCTGGGTAGTGGAGGTGGGTTGCTGTTCGGTCCGTTTTTCAAAAATGTTCGAAACCTTTCCTGCCCTGCTGTGTCCCACAACTGAAGATGAATTCTCTGTCCTCGTCCGCTGACCCCATCTGGTCTGTTGGGTCGGTACACCTGATTCCAAAAGGATTTGTGAATGTTTCCAGCCATCAGCTGATAAACCAGGAATATTTCTCTCTTCCTCCCCCCCTCCCCCAATGCATTGAGGAAGCCAACAGAATAGATCCTTTGCTTTCTTCATTGATGGAGCTTCTAGAAAAGTAAGCAGATTGGTGTTTCACGAATGTTTGTGTAAGTAAATCCATGGCTAAATCCATGGCCGCCTTCCCATCTGAGCCTGTTGCAATAGTTTCCTGCAGTCCCATGTTTCCTACCTATGCCCCCCACTCCATCCCGTACTTTTCCAGAATTTCAGTGTTTCTGCCTTTCAACCCATTATGCTGCCCCTGTAAAAAAAAGTGGGGATGTTTTCAGGTTGGTTCCCCCTTTTCCTATTATGCATCTACAATTTGCTGGTGTTTGCCATTCGCTCTCCTCACGGCAGTAGTACCCATGTTCCTTGCCCCCTTGCAAAGGCCCTGCCTCTGACCTATCTGAACTTGGGAATCTGCAAAATTCCCTTCAGGGTGAACCATGATTAAATATTTTGATTTTAATGTACAGGAACATCCCACAAAAGCATTGGATGCACAAGAAGGCAGATTCTACGTCTGGAGGAGGATCGATTGCAGGCAGCCCCACACAGGGAAAATTAATTCCCTCCAGAGCACGGCTGAGAGCTTGGAGTGGAAGACCACTGTTTTTCTGTTTGGGAAAATGCCAGGGAAGGGCCCAGGGTTCGCAGCGTTAGAAGCAGGATTGTCTTCTACATTGTGGAAAGGGGCGGTGGGTGCCAGTGGATTGAACCGGCTCTCTGAAAAGCTTTGCTCTCCTTGGGCTGATGTGAAAGGAAGGCCGCTTTACAGAAATCTTACGAGAGGAAAGAAAGTTTCTAACAGCCACTGACAAAAGTCTCAAGTTCATCAGCCTGAAGCAGGTCAGATGTGGACAACCAAGAGCATATTGTTACTAGGCAAAGTTGTCACTAGAAAGGCATAGTCATGTAGTCAGCCTGCCAGAGCAGTTCAAAAGGGCAACCCAGAATTTCGTGCAGGAGAGCGAACAACCAGGTGCAGGGATTTTACAGATGACATCCTGCTTGGACAAGCAGAAAGAGGCAGCATTTGGCTACCAGCTGTCTTCTGCTTGATGCCACAAGACTGGAGGGCATCGTCCCCCACAGTTTCCACTCTTGGAAGGGTGGGTGGCTGGAAGGCAGTTGGGAAGGGGTGGGTGCCGGCTCTTTCAGTGCTTAGAGCCTTGTGTAATGACAGCCAGTATGTGAGAACAAGGTAACCAATTGGCACTTTCTCTGCATCCTTCCCTTGCAGCCGGATCTGGTCCTAAGTGGGTTTTGTCAATGGTGCCCATGCTGTAAAGGTCAGTGAAAGCCAAATGGTGGCTGGGAAAGTAGCAGGAGTTAGGTCAAAGGCGCTGCTGAAGACGGACCAAGAGGACAGAAGGCGCAAGGGGTGCATTAAAAGCATCTTTGCATCTCCCCTTCTTCCTTCACCTGCCCCAACATCGAGTGCGATTTCCTGAATGAGTCTCCTGCACAATTCATCTGCAGTTCAGTTTCTCCCAAAAAGGAAAAATGTAGTTGGAAGGAAGAAAGCAGACCACGCCGAGACTTACCAGCCTTTTTTCCCGAAAATCAATGCCTACGGTTGTGATGAATTTGGAATTGAATTTCCCATCTGTGTACTGGTAAAGGAAACTGGTCTTTCCAACCCCAGAATCACCAAGGGCTAGGAACTTGATAAGGTAATCGTAGTCCCTGTCAGCCATAACGAGTGATCTTCAGTAACAGCCTGAAGGGGGGTAGGAAGAAAGGAAGAAAGGTTTTGAGTCCAAGGTCTCAGAGGAGCCTACCAAGTGTGTGGGGCCCAATAAGAGGCTCAAAAGGATACTGTGGGTACCTATTCCACATCTTGTCCACAAGTAGCACAACTATGTTGGCAGGTGACTGGTGCAATATAGGTATCAAAAGGCCAAAAGCCTCTTTGGATCTTTGTCATTTAGGCTATGGATGTTATGGTATGGAATTGCATGAAGGTGAGGGCAACATATAGGGCTGAGAAGCCTTCTAAATGGAACCGGAAGGTCAAGATTTCTCGGGCCCAGCACTCATTCCAGGAGATTCTGCTGCAGGTGGGGGTATCCAGCCCTCCCTGGTAGTCTTTTAAAACACAGGCTTTCCACACAGATAATGCTAAGGAGCTGCTCGCCTTTGGAATTTCTCTCAGTAGAAAAGGGGAGCAATGTACTTTCAGCAGACTCCCACTGCCTCCTCCTCAGTGGTAAGGCCCAGATGCCCATTCAGGCTGCCTATGAGAGTCTCTGAATGCTTCCTCATTTGTCCCTAAGCCCAGCATGAACATACCCTAGCCATTCCTTCCTTCCTTCTCCGTGACAAGGACAGAGACAAATCATTGGGATTTGGTCAGGAGACCCAAGGGACATTTTCCCTTGGCCTGCTGCCTCCTGGAGCCCCATGGCTGCCTACAGTTAGATTTTGCTTACCAATGTGCTTGCATGTTTTCATTGCTGAGAAAAAATGTTTTAGCCTTTCCACGCAGGTCTAATAATTCAGAGTGCAAGCTTGGTTTCAGATCAGTCTTGGGCGTTTGACAATCGGAAAGTGGAAATGAGAGAGCGAAGCAGAGGAAGACAGGTGGGCTTCTCATCATGCTGAACTTCTGAAATTGGCCAAGAGGAGAGGTGCCTCCTCCCTCTGCAAATATTGAATCAGCAGCCTCCTCCCTTTGTCTATTTGGATTTTGGATTGGCACTGAGTTGCCAGGAGGAAGCCTGGGAGCTTTTTGGCTAATGCCAAGGGGATCCTTCCCAGAACACCTGGCAAAGAGGCTGCCTGCACATTCAGGATACAGATGGGGCAGGAGTGTCAGTAGCACAAGACTCATGATGGAGCCTCCCCCTTCAGGAGTCTAGATTGCAGGAAATCCCTCCCTCCAAATTAACCTTGCAGGGGAACCTTAGACAACCTCAGCTACCCTGCACTGCCATGTGGCACCAGACCCCCAGCTTGACATGTGGGAGGGAGGGATCAGTCGTCTACTATGCCAATTGGAGGGCAGTGCCAGAAGGCTAATCTTTGAATTCGCACCCAGCATGGCTGCCCCAGGAGCCATTGCAAACAACCTCTCCCAGATATCTGTGAGCAGACAAATGTAGATTTTCTTAGGAACATCAAACTTTCTCTTTTTGTCCAGGGCATCCTGGCACAGCTGCTTTGCTGCACAGTGGGCCATATTTGCCTGGGCTGATCTCTCTGCCTCCCCACCTCTTTTTTGCATTATCCTTCTGCATTCCCTGACGGTTTCGGGTGGGTTTTGGCTGCATCACAGTGCCCACAGGTGTCCGTTTCCACAGAAGGAGCCTCCATGCAGAATGCTGGAAGAGGGTTAAAAGGGGGAAAGGGACTACATGGAAGCCAATGCTTCTACTGCTTGGCACCTGCCTCAGTCTTCCCTGGTCATTCCACTACCCTGGAGAGACCCCAGGCCCAGGACTCTGGATTTGCCACACACACCACCCCTGCTCCCAAGCTGCTGCTTTGCAACAAGCAGCCAGGCTGAAACTCTCCTGGTGAAGAGAGTCTTCTCCCTAAGTGGGCCTCCCCCTTCCGTTCCTTTACACCCTGCAACAAAGAGGCTGGCTGCTCACCGTTCTGCTGCCGCTGCTGCCAGAGCCAGAGGTGCCTTGGGCTGGCCTCCCGAGCCCCACCTGCTTCTCATCCAGCCAGGAACAGCAGCCGGAGCAGCTTACGTGTCACCTGGAGACTGTGATGGGTGGAAGGCGTGCTTCCTGAGGCCAGCCAAGGGCTGGGAAAGGGGCTGTGTCATCACCCCTCCTCGTTTGCAGGAGCTGAGGTTGCCTTCAATGCCTTGTGGACTTCCTTCTGCCAAGCAAGTGGGTTCAGCTGGACAATTCACAGAGCAGCCTTGTGCCCAGGCATCCCAGTCCCTGCAGAGGGAGCTGCCTCCACCAGGGCCTATCAAACAGGTAGGCTTGGCAAAAGAAAAGCTAGTCTAGGAAGGCATTGGAACTCTCTGACCGAAGGATCCAGACTTGGCCGTGGCATGGAAGGGGGGCAGAGGCAGGATAGGTGTCTTCTGCTGCATAAACGCAAAGGTGCCAAGGAGGGCTGTCTTGAGGAATGTGACCAATACCCCTGCTGCTGTGGGAGGAGTTGGCTTCACAGTTTAGCAGGGTGCTCCCCACTTACCTTTTAGCAAGACCTCCCATATGCTGGAGGGATGTGTGTGTGTGTGTGCGCGAGAGAGAGAGAGAGTGTGCAAATGTGGGCATTTACTCTGAAGGCTTCAGTAGCTCAAATTTAATCAAGACAGAATACTAAAATACTAGGTCCGTTCTGCTTCTCATCTTTTGCCCCACACAGCCTCAGTCAGTCGCAGACCCTCTGCAGCTGCCTTCCCGCAGGCCACAAAGCCAGCCCAGGATGCCTCTCCAACTTCCCCAGAGCAAGAAGAAGCCAGCACTGCAGGATTTCCTCTGTGGAGCAGGGCCAGGAGGAGAATTGGACAGGAGAGCTGGGAAGGCCATTTGGCTGAAGACCAAGAGGGGAGGGGGAACACTCGCAGACCTCACAAGCTCTGTTCAGCTGGAGGGCTTCCGTAGCCTGGCAACTACAGAGGTATAATGCACTGAACCCAGAGGCTCTCACGCCACCGCCTTACAGCACAGGAGAGATCTGGAGCTGGAAAAAATGAAAAGAAAAGCATTGTGGTGTGGCTGGCTTCAGTAGGAAACGATGCTGTCAAGCGCTTATCAGTCTGTTGTTAAAACAGCCATTTTTCTTGCTAAATCAATTTGATTGCACCTCTGAGGTGTCTTCTTTCATACCTCATCAGAACAGAACATACATGAAGCCTCTCAAAGTGCAGAGTTCACATCCTTTTCAGAAGAATCCCAAGACTCAAAGGCTCATGTCTGGACCCAAAACTCAGGGCACCAGAAGGAAGAAACCTGCCTGCAATTTCTGCCTCGCAGTGAGACACAACCACCACCACCACCACCACCCCGTGTTAATTTGCAAAGCAGGGAAGGGATCTGCTCCCTTTGAGAACATAAACAAGCAGAAACAATGGAAAAGATAGGTCCCCGGGGCCTGTTCATTGAGAGTGCTTAAATTCAGCAGAAAGACCTTTAAAATATGACTGAATTCATATGAGCATGGCTAACATTCTAAGGAAATGTTTTGAGGACGGGGGACCTGCAGTCTGCCCAGATGGCTTATTCCAGTGGAGTTCAACTCCTTTGCCATCCTGTTTATGCACTATTTGCAGAATGACATTTGGAATCTGCTATTATAATATGCAATGCTGGAGTCAAAAATTAGTGGGACCAATTTGAGGAAATCTGGGGGATCAAAGGCTCTTAGCGAGGCTGCTTCTGTGGGGCATCTAGTGGGAGAATGGTGGGCTTTCTTGGGCAATTGACAGACACTATGGAAACAGACTGGGCAGGATGGGCCAGGGTCCCTGTTCTTATGAATCAGCATAGATGGGTATTAGAGATTCACCAGTGGCCTCAGGACAGCCAAGCAGCAGCCAAATGCCCACTCTGGACACATAAACCATTTTCTCTTAAAGAGACTTGTATTGCTGAGTCAAGGCAACTGCAGCCAAACCACTTTATAAAGTGAAGATTTATTTATTTATTGGGATTTATATGCCGCCCATTCCACAAAGGACTCAGGGCGGCTAACAAGTACAAGATGCTTTAAAGCTACTGAAGTGTGGAAAACTGCCCCCCTGCTTCTGCCATTCAAGCTGCCAGTGCCTTCCTCTGCTATGCCAGCCTTGCCACGTTTACCTCTGCATCCCTTCGTGTGTGTACAGAGTTGGAGACTGGCTGAAAGTCAACCTGCAGGATGAGTGGATGGGAATATTTCCTGCTGTTTGTCAACCTATAACAGGCTGTGCAAACAAGTGAAGCCCTATCTGCAGGATACAGGCAGCACATGAAACTACACCCTCTGGTCTGTGAAAAAATATCTCCACGGAACCGGTGCCCAAAAGATTGGGGGCTGCTGACCTATAACCATTGCATTTGTTCTGGAGCAGCAGGAAACCAAAAGGTTATCCAGGAAGTCCATCCTGAGCTAAAGAGCTAACAGGTGTCTGAGAACATCAGTGGCACGTACCTGCTTGGAAAGAGGTTCTGGCAGGTCTGGGGGTGGGAGTTGGAGTGGCCAGAGGCCCTAAAAACAAAGACTGGATGCTCAAGGCGTCTGGCAACAGGCCAGTGAGCGGCTGGACTGGCTCTTATCTTCCAGTGATCCTCAGCTGACAGTCATGTGGCTGGCTGATCAAGTGATGGCACTCAGGATGATTTTCACTTCCAGAAAAACTGGGCCGAGGCACAGTCCCTGGTTGGAGCCCCTTGCAGCAACATGTGTTGGGCTCTCCAGCAGAGAGTGGGGGGTCTTGCTATGCCTAGCTCTTCTTTATACTAGTGGAAGTATCAGGTGTGGTGGAGTTGCTGAACCGCCAAAGCTCCACAGGGAAAGGCTAATTTTTGCCACAACCAGCCTGCAGAAGTTGGCCTTGAAGGCCAGCAGTGATTCCAGCCTGGAAGGGGGCAGGAAGCAGCAATATCCCTGTGTCCCATCATAGCTGGAACAATTGTCTTTCCAGAAGCAGAAGCCCCTTTTGCTCCATTCAGAGAATATTTTGCATGGGCCTGCAGCTGCTGACTAGGGGTTTGGTAGGAGTCTTTTGGAGGGCCAGGTGGCAACCAAACCTGGGCCCTTTTGTGTGCTTTGCCCTGTTAGAATTTGAGACAAATCGTTTCAGGATGCAGTTGTCTTGCAAAAATGTCTGGCTGCCTGCGCAGCGTTTATTGCTTTTTATAGTTTTCAAAGTAGCAAAAAGGCAGAATAGAGCAACAGAATTCTCATTGGTGAATTCCCCCCACAATCATTTCCCCCCTCGCAAGTTCTTCCCAGCTAGCTTAACAATAAGTGTCTATTGTTGCAGCATAGATAAGATGTACTGGCCACATAATGTATCTTTCTGACCTTGTGGAATGAGAGAGATGATTTAGGAGCAAGGAACAAAGGACCCAAATAGGGAGGGCGGTTTTCTACTCACACCCCTTATAGGTAGCCCTTATTCCTACATTGCCCCAACTGGTTGTTTCCTACCTCAGCCCATTCCAGACCCAGGACTGTAAGGAGAAGAGAGAGAAAGAGAAGAGAGCCAGCAGCCCTGGACCCAGCTTCCGTACTGCGAAGGCCAGATACCCCAGCTTCTTCAGGACCAGTATAGACCCCTGTGCAAAACACACGGTTTGCACAAGGGCGTCTCCACTCTGGTTGCCTCCAGGTGAGGCTGGGTGGGTGTTACATCTTCCCTGTGGGCTGCATCTTTAGGGCTACCGACAGGTAGCAGGATTAGTTTATTTCATTTATTTATTTATTTATTTTTGTTACCCATGGGCGGTTTCGTGTGATTTAAAATAATAATTTCCTTATAAGGTAATAAACGCGGCGTAACAAATAAATTAACGACACCCGACTGCCTTTGAACATAAAATTCTAGAAATTCTGCTCCCGTCATGAGTCGCTCATAATAATCAAGGAAAAACCGGTTTCCCCCCCAAAGCGAAAGTGCCAGAGCCGCGGGAAAGAAAGGAAGACCAACGTGTCCATTTCCCAGCAATTTATTCCGCGTCCACGGGGAGAAAAGGCGCTCCGCTGATGTCCCGGCTCTTGAGAACAACGCGCGCTCCGCTTCGGCTCACGGGCGGAGATGGCGGCGTCCACCGAAAGACCACTTTCGTGGCAGGAAGGAGGGGGCCTCGCTTCTCCTCCGGGAGCGGCCTGCTCCTGCAGCTTTTGGGGGGAGCGCCCCTAGGCGGGCGGCGCGGGGGCCTTCCCGGCCGGCGGCGGCGGCGGCTCGCAGTCGGAGAGGGCGCGTAGGCGGGCGGCCTCCCTTCGGATCGGATCGGCGCCATAGATGCCGCCGCCCACGCCCAGCACGAACACCACCACCAGGCGCACCAGCGGCTCCGACCCGCGCATGGCTGCGGCGGCTGCGGCGCACGCGCGGGGAACCTCCTTCCGCGCCTGCGCTCCTCCTTCGACGGCGGTCGCTATGGAGGCGGTGGTGGGGGCGCCTGCCGGGAGGCCTCGTCGGCGGAAGCCGGTGCAGCGGCCGGAGGGGCGGGAGCGGCGGGCGGCCGGTGCCGCGCCCGCCCGGGGGCTCCTCGCGCTAAGCCTGGTGCTGCGGCTGGCCTGCTGCCTCTCTGTGCGGACCAGCTTCGTCCCGGACGAGTACTGGCAGTCGCTGGAGGTGGCGCACCGGGCGGCCTTCGGGTATCCTGGAGCGGGCGGGTGGGCGGCGGGAGGGCCCCTCTGCCCGTCCCTGCAGCCGAGTCCTTAACGGCGCGCCAGATACGGGAGCCTGACGTGGGAGTGGGCCGAGGCCCTGCGCAGCCCCCTCTACCCGCTGCTCTTCGCCGGCCTCTTCAAGGTGCTGCAGCTGCTGGCCAAGGACGAGGCGCTGCTGCTGGTGAGGGCCCGCCCTGGGCGGGCGGGGCAAACGGAAATGGCTCTTTCGGGGCTGCTTTTATTTTAACAAAAAAGAAAAGGCCTGTTTTTCCCCGGAGGAGGAGGAGGAGGAAGACGGCCAGCCACTTGCCTTTTGGAAAAGCACCCCTGCAACAACTCTGGCCTGGGGGCCCAGTCGCCACGGACAAAAGGAAATGCCGCCCCACTTGCCCCATCTCTACCTTCAAAGCCCATTCCTCAGGCCCTGTCCAAAGTCAGCTGCCAAATTCTTGCTCTTTGGGATCCTTGCTTCCCAAGGTTCCCGCTCCAGAGAGCGAAATTAGGTCAACCCTCCTCAGTTTGACTGGTCGTGGGTTGCCAAGGGAAGCATTAGAAATTGGCAAGTCACACCCATGTGTGGTGGGGGCGAGGGGGGCACTGGTTCTTTAGTATCCTTAGATGTAAGCAGAGAACGGCTAAGTCAAACTCAGTCTGTCTGACTTAAAAGCACAAGGCCAGTCTGAAAAATCCCATACTGAAAAACTCTTATGTCAATACAATCCTTCTGGTTTTACTTTTCCTGCTTTAAATGGGGTTTTGGAGGCTTTCTGTTTCAATGTACAGTTTGCATTTTAGTGAAAGATCAGATTACTGTTTCGAATGAAGCAAAAATTACTTCCATGCTCTTATTGTATCTCATCTTCTAACAGATTTGGCTCCCTAGGGTTTTCCAGGCAGTTCTGGCAGCATTTGCAGATGTGAAGTTATATTCCTTGGCAAAACAACTGGAAAATTCTGAGACGGCCAAATGGGTGGTGAGTCTCAGTCTCTCCCCTCAGTCTGCCAGCCACCCAGTGGTGTGAGACCTGGCAGAGTTCAGGGCCAAGGAATTTGGTGTGGCTGGGCTCCTCCATCACACACCTACTCTTCTTTGGCTTTGTTCCCAGTACTTTTGCCAGTTGTGTTCTTGGTTCACGTGGTACTGCTGTACCAGGACCCTCACCAACACCATGGAAGCAGTTCTCACCATCTTTGCTCTTTACTACTATCCCATGGAAGACACTAAAATGGAGAGCAGGTGAAAAACTTTGTATCATGGGATGGGGGCGGTGTTTGTCAGACAAATTATTCTTGTGCTTGGCTGGTTTCCCCATGTTTTCTTCAGAACTGCTTTTCCCTAGGTTTTTTAAGCTTTGAGGTGAAGGACCCTGGACCTTTCTCCTTTTTCTCCTCTCTTTTGTAAAATGCATGAATGCTGCAGCTCCATGTACCTTTACATTTGAATAAATGCTAGGACTGTATTATGGTTGGGAGCCCATTTTGGTGGCTTGTTCTGAAGTTTCTCATCTGCTGCCTTTCCAGCTGCTGCTACCTAGCCCTGGTTGCGCTGGCGTGCATCGTCCGCCCGACAGCTGCCATTCCGTGGGCTCCGCTGCTACTTTGGCACTTTGGAAAAGAGTCCAACAAGAGGCGCTTCCTCTGGGGTGTTTGCCTTCCAGTGGGGTAAGTAGGTCTTTACAGAGTTTTGTCAAAATCACCAACAAACAATTCACCTTTTAAACAGTGCTCAACAACACAGAAATGAAAGGAAGCATTATTGGATTCCAGGAAATGCTGTGCTTGGCATGGCATGGATGGGAAAGAGCAGAGCAAACTGGAGTAGGCTGCACAGGTGCGGGAAACAATGCATGGGCCATCCAGGGCCTCATGTGGGGGAGACCCTGGGCAGGAGAGAACCTGTTGTTTTGCCATGGAACTGTTGCTTTTCTTTTTTTAACAGATTAATTGCTTTGGGAGGTTCGTTAGTAGTTGACAGGATCTTTTTTGGCAAGGTAAGCTGGTGTCATCCAATCCTCCAAGGATTTAGCCTTGAACCCAAATGTCTGGGAAGGGCTGCTAGCCCCTCACTGTTTTTCTCTGGGATCTCAGCCTGTAAGGTGACTAGGATGGGCACTGGGCCACCAGCCTCGCCTTACCTTCCTATGCGTGTCCCATCTTCTCTCCCCACTTTTGTCCCCATTTTCAAACGGGCAAGGTGCTGGGCTTGCAGGAGAAACTGTTGAAAGACCGTGAGCCCAGGTCGTGTTTTGAGGATCAGATCAATGCAAAGTAGAGGTTGCAGGCCTTCCCCTTCACGTGATTCCGAGCTCCTTTTTTCCAACAGTGTAACTGTGTGCAGGAGATGGTGGTGGTGTAGGTGTAGGATAATGGGTTGCATTAGGGCGATGCCAGTCCTTGCCAAGCAAAGCAAATCCTCCCCCAGCCTGGCCTTGGGACTCTGCAGTGCCTTTGTCCAACTTCCCAGCCCAGCTTTGAGTGCTGCCAGGTTGGCCATCTCCCATGCGAGCTCCAATCAGAGCTGACCCTACTTACTTGTTTTGCTCTGGAAAAGGGAGAATGGGGCTGATGTGGCTCCTGAATGTTCCCCCAAGGGGTGCAGGGGACCATTGCAGGCATTCCTGTCATGGGGCAACCTGACTATTCCTTTTCTCATTCCTGCAGTGGGTTGTGGTTCCCCTCAACTTTCTCAAATTCAATGTTCTGCATGAGCTGGCCACCTTCTATGGATCCCACTCCTGGCACTGGTATTTCACCCAGGGTTTGCCGGCAATCCTTGGTCCCCACCTGCCTTTCTTCCTCCATGGCTGTTTCAGTGCCCCGAGAAAGCATCGTGTGTTCTTGATTGTTGTGCTTTGGACCGTGACAGCCTACAGGTACCCCATGTTCCTGTTCCGAGATGGCTTGCTTCATTCCCTTGCTCTTGTTACTGCTGGGGATTAAGGCTCTTACTGCCCTGCCCTGCCCAGCTAGAGTGGCTTAGTCAGCTTGCCCTTAATCAGCCAAGCAAAGGGGAGCTTCCTGGCACCTGGGCTGGTCATGTTTCTAGGCAGAATGGAGCCTTCCAGGTTTTCTGAGGGAGAAGCAAGTCTTGGACTGAATCATTCAGGTAGAAGTTGGGGTGGGGCATGTCCATGATGGCCTTGCCCTGTGTCCATTTCTTCCAGTGTTCTTCGTCACAAAGAATTCCGATTTATCTACTCCATCCTGCCCATCTGTATGCTCTTCTGTGGTAAGCACTTTGGCTTGATGGATATCGTCTTTTGTGGGGCCCCACTCTCCTTTTCCAAGGAGTGGTCAGCTATTGTACAGTGCCAGTCCTGGTAAGTTCTTCTGTAAAAATGACACACGCCCATCCCATGTATCGTGACCATCTGTTCAACAGCCAAAGCCGCTTCCCCTACTTCAGTTTTCTACCATACAGAAATTCTTTTATTTATTTTCTTGCTATTTTGGTCCTTTAACAGGTGGTCCTCGACTTACAACAGTTCGCTTAGTGGCCGGTCGAAGTTACAACGGCACTGAAAAAACGTGACTTATGACCGTTTCCCCCCACTTACGACCACTGCAACATCTCCATGGTCACCTGATCAAAATCCAGGCGCTTGGCAACTGACTCCTATTAATGACGGTCTGCCGTATCCCGGGGGCCACCTGACCTTCCCTTTTGCGACCTCCCTGCGAGCGAAGTCGACGGGGGAAATCAGATTCCCTTAACAACCGGATGACTCACTTAACGACGGCAGCGATCCATTTAACAACGGCAGCAAGAAAAGTCGTAAAACGGGTCAAAACTCGTTTGACAACAGTCTCCCTCAGCAGTGGACATTTCGGGGCTCCGCCGTGGTCGTAAGTCGAGGACTACCTGCGGGATCAACCGACGGGTGTTGGTTGTGGCACTATGGTTAGGGTTGTGCCAAGATTTGCTACGGTGATTTGAGGCTTGTTACACGGGGATTAGCTACCTGTCTTCCTCACAGGAGCTCCTGAGGTGCTAAGCAGAGATTAACATGACTTGTTCCTCCATTGAGTAAAATCAGGGAGTCAAATCGGCACGGAGAGGATTTGTATCCTAAAGCGGTGTTTCTCAAAACGCAGCCACTTTTAAGGTGGGTAGACTACAACTCCCAGAGCTCCCCAGTCAGCATTGGGTGGACTTCATCACCCAGAATTCCTGTCAAGTTAGGTGGACTTCAACTCCCAGAGTTCCCCAGTGAGGTTGGGTGGACTTCAACTCCCAGAATTCCCCAGTCAGGTTGGGTAGACGTCAACTCCCAGAGTTCCCCAGTCATGTTGGGTGGACGTCAACTCCCAGAATTCTCCAGTGAGGTTGGGTGGACTTCAACTCCCAGAATTCTCCAGTCAGATTGGGTGGACTTCAACTCCCAGAGTTCCCCAGTCAGGTTGGGTGGACTTCCAACTCCCAGAATTCCCCAGCCAGGTTAGGTGGACTTCAACCCCCAGTCAGGTTGGGTGGACTTCATCTCCCAGAATTCCCCAGTCAGGTTGGGTGGACTTCAACTCCCAGAGTTCTCCAGTCAGGTTGGGTGGGCTTCAACTCCCAGAATTCCCCAGTCAGGTTGGGTGGACGTCAACTCCCAGAATTCCCCAGTCAGGTTGGTGGACTTCAACTCCCAGAGTTCCCTAGTCAGGTTGGGTGGATTTTAACTCCCAGAGTTCCCTAGTGAGCATTTGGTGGACCTCAACTCCCAGAATTCATTAGCCAGTACTGGGTAGGCGTCAATTCCCAGAATTCCCCAGCCAGCATTTGGTGGGCTTCAACACCCAGAATTCATTAGCCAGCATTGGTTGGACTTCAATTCCCAGAATTCCCTAGGCAGCACAGATGGATTTCAACTCCCAGAATTCCCCAGCCAGCATTTTGGAAAGTGCTTTGGAAAGGCATTTTTCACCCCATGGATTAGGAAAATAAGGAAGGACCCACATTTGCCGAGACACCAACCGGCTATCAATTTCCTTTCGTGCACCGTTCGTCTCACGTCCTTTCTAAATCAACTTTTATTTGTTGCACTAATTTTATGTAATTATTATCCTTGATTGAAGAGCATCTAGTAGTCAAATTAACACCCAAATATTTTTTTTTTTTTGTGAGTGTTTTGTAGTCTCAAATATTCCTCTAAGTTTTTCTTTTGATTTAATGTCATATTCTTGGTTAGTAATTTGGTTTTTTGTTTGTTGATTTTAAGGCCTGCCACCTCCCCGTATTCTTCTATTTCCTTAATTAACGTTAATCACCTGGGTCTTGTGGGTCCTCCAAGAAGAATATCAGGTCGTCGGCAAAGGCCTGTAGTTTATACTCTTCATTTTTAATTTTGGTTCCTGTAATACTTGAATTGGTTCTGACTTTATTCAATAGTGTTTCTAGCGTCAAGATAAAAAGCAGAGGTGACAATGGACGTCCCCGCCGGATTCCTTTCGTTATCTGGAATGGTTTAGTCATATCCCCATTTATTATTACCTTGTCTGTCTGGGAAGTGTATATTGTTTCTATCATGTTTGAATTTACTTCCTAATTTCATTTTTTAAATTTGCCAAATCATATACTGCCAATTTACACTGTCGAATGCCTTTTCCGCATCTCGATATTTTGATCAACTCCCTTACCTGAACACCTGTTCCTCCGTCACCGAATCCTGGTTCCAACAGTCCTTGTGGCCTGGAGAGGAGAGAGAGAGGGCGGGTGGTGGTGGTGGTGTCAGGGGTCCGGCTGTGGACGCAGGAAAATGTGGTGGTGGTGGGACAACAAGGGTGTGGTCACATTACCTTTGAAGAGGACACATTCCTTCTGCACGTGTCCTTCAGCCCAGAGGACGCGAAAGGTGTGTTGAGGCCAGTGGTCGTTGAGGGCAGAGGTTGGCAGGTCACACAGCTGAGAAAGTATTTAAGGAATTTAAGGAAAAAACAAACCAGAATTCTGGAAAATGGCAAAAGCAGCTGCCTGGCCTCTTGTTTTATATTCAGGCAGTCCTCGACTTACATCAGTTCGTTTAGTAACCATTCAGAGTCCCAACGGCGTAGAACCAAGTGACTTATTGGCCGTTTCCCCCCATTTAAGGCCGCTGCTGTATCCCCATGGTTACGTGATCCAAATTCAGACGCTTGGTAAATGACTTGTATTTACAATGGTTGCAGTGTCCCCGGGAGCGGTGGGTGGTGGTGGTCACGCCATCAACTTTTTGCAACCCCTTCCGATGAGGAAAATCAACGGGGAAACCGGATTCACCGAAGAACCGTGTTTCCAACTTAAAAGCTGCAGCGATTCGCTTAACAACTGTGGCCAGGGAGGCCGTAAAATGGGGCCAAACCTCCCTTAACAACTGCCCTGCTTAGCGATGAAAATTTTGGAGGCTCAATGGCGGTTTTAAGTCGAGCATTATGGTAGGCCAGTGATGCCGAACTCTTTTTGGTTCGTGGGCCAAAAGGATGTGTGCGCGTGTGCTAACACGCACATGCCCACACCTATTCCCTCCTCCCCACACACATGCGCACCCCTGTGCTGTTTTTCGCACTCCGGATCCTTCAGGGAAGCTTACTTAAGCCCTGGCGTGCAGTATTATCTGG
>JANHGD010003881.1:275146-285686 GCA_027560375.1 Imantodes cenchoa | reverse complement strand
AGAGAGAGAGAGAGAGAGGGAGGGAGAGAGAGAGAGAGAAATACAGTCTTGGTAATCATGTCAAAAGTCCATCTAGTCCCAGAGTCTAGTATGAGTTAAACTAGTTAAAACTCTGTTTGTTGCATTCTCACCAAGTAAGCTGACTAGTTTTAACCTTATTATTTTGTGACAGAAAAGTTAAGCTTTTTCATTCTGCTCCTTAAACACTGTCATTAAAACTATTCTACCTTTTTTGTTCGGAAGATTATTTTCCTGGATTTGTCTGACCTTTTTAAAAACCACCTGACTTAATGCTTTATCAACACCACCCTTGGTGGCAGCAAAATCTATAGTTGTGCATATAACTTTGCATTGTGTCAAGAAGGACAGTGGCTTTTTTTCAGAGGGTCTGCATTGCCCCTCTGTTAATTATAATGGATGACCGCGGTGGTGGTGGTGGTGAAATCTCTGTCCCCTTGCATCATTTAACATACCTTGGCCATGTTGCTCTTTACTCAACTTTGCTGGGGGGAAACCCCCCCCCCCTCAAATCCCTGTAGTCTTTCTTTGTAGAAGATGCTGTTTTCCTAATCATTTGATTTTTCTTCCTATTTCCAGACTTCTTTTGTGATGCATGAACAGAGACGAATGGATTTAATTACACTTCATTTGACTTTTTATTGCATTGCGCTAATATTCCACCTTTCTTTCATCAGCTAACATTTAGAACAGGAAGAGCTGGCCTCCATTAGCTCAACAAAGCCAAGCACTGGTTCCAACTTTTCCAACAAATAATAACAGAGAAACGGAACCCTGTTCTTTTGGATCCCTGTCTGAAATCAAATTATCCTCATAGCTAAGAATCTGAAATATTTCTCTTGAGGATAATCTAGAAGGAGGTTGTCACATGTATGTAGAAAGCTTCAGGGAGTCAAGAAGTGGGAGTCAAGCTATTCTCCAAAGCTCCTGAAGGCAAGGCAAGGGTGGAAACTAATCAAGGAGAGAAGCAACCTAGAACTAAGAAGAAATTTTGTGACAGAACAATTAATCAGTGGAAAAATTTGCCTCCAGAAATTGTGAATGCTCCAACACTGGAAGTTTTGTCTGAAATGGTATAGGATTTCCTGCCTGAGCAGGGGATTGGACTAGAAGACCTCCAAAGTCCCTTCCAACTTTGCTTTTCTATTCTGTTCTAGGGTTTCGATTAAAATGCCATGACTTCTATTGTGACCATTTTCACTGTTGCGCTTTGCCATGTTGATGTTTTAAATCATCAATGAAGCAACCTATTGAAGTTCTCCATCTCTAAAATTTTTAGAAATAAGCTGGGCAACCACATCTCATGGATAATTTACTGCACATGGGAGGAACATTTTGGAAAGAGTTGGGATATGGTTCCATTCAACTCCACAATAGTCATTATATACATTGTAAAAAAATTCCATTAAGAAGATTGTGTTACCTCACATGTACCTCAGCTATACATTAGATCAGAAGTTCTCAACCAATTTTGTCTCTGAGCTCCTTTATGTTCTTAAAAATGATTGAGGACTCCAAAGAGCATTGGTTTGTGTGAATTATATTTGCCTATATCTACTATATTAAAAATTAAGAGCTGAGAAAATATTTATTTGATTTTTATGGAGCCCTAAAAAGATCTCAGGGACCTCCCAGGGTCCTCAATCCCTCTGAGAACTGCTCCATCAGTTTAATGAGACTTTACTCTTTAATAGGAAATACGAATAACCACTTCTTTTTGTTCTCACCTGAAGATACAGAGCTGTTTCTTTGGGAAATGTACTTCATTATTAATGTGAATTGTACTTTTTATATGACAACCCTTGAGGCAGTAGGGATTGACAGAGATTGCCAAATGATGTATGATTGTTTCCAAGCATCTGTTCTCCCATATCACTGAGGGAGAGGGGACAATGATAAACACCAGTAATGAGTGGAGAAATAGAAAGACAAGGAAGGTTTCAGTTGGCATTTTCAAGGACAGGGTCTGTCCGATATTAGAGCTGCAACTTTATAAAATGATGCCACAAGAGAAGAAGTGTGGGATTAACTCTTCAACTAATCTCAACATAGCTACTTCTCAGGATATACAAGAATGTCATTACAGTCTCTATTTTTTGAAGGTTTATTTGTTTGTTAGTTTTTTCTAGCAGATCCATCGTGAGGTAAGAGGAATAAACTAGGGATAAATTCTGGTTAGCATTCTTCTGCAGGAAAATCAATCAATCAATACATTCACTTCTGAAACTAGGTGAGACAGCTGGCCATCTTTTTCACTGCAAAACAACACACCCAAAAAACCCCCACCCCTAGATACTTCTTGGAATATCATGGAAGCATACTATTCCATGATCGTTGTTGTAGTTAGTTGCGAAGTCGTGTCTGACCTATCGCAACCCCATGGACAAGGTTCCTCTAGGCCTTCCTGTCCTCTACCATCCTCTGGAGTCCATTTAAGCTCACACCTGCTGCTTCCGTGGCTCCATCCAGCCACCTCATTCTGTCATCCCATTCTTCTTTTGCCCTCAATCTTTCTCAGCATTAGGCTCTTCTCCAGTGAGTCCTTCTTTCTCATTAGGTGGCCAAAGTATTTGAGTTTCATCTTCAGGATCTGGCCTTCTAAAAAGCAGTCAAGGTTGATCTCCATGATACAATGTGTTTAATCACACAGAGTTTCTAATATTGTCTACAGAAAAGCAGCCTCTTATATATGATCCTTACATTACTATCAGAATGCAGGACATTTTCAGGTTGAATAAAACAGAAGAGGTCAAGAGGCCCATCTCATATGTTAAAAATGGCAACAAATTTTCCCCTAAAAGAATTAGCATATTTACGGTTGGATGAAAAATCACAAATTCAGACATAACTTTGCGGTAGCGTCAAATGGTAAAACAAATCAAGCTTATACCAAGCTGCACATCTCTCTTGTACTTCCTGAATTCTAAGACTGAATTCTCTAAATAAGAGAAGCTAAGCTAAACTCTCAGAAAAGAAAAATGTAAAAACATAAGCAATGAAAGTCTGTGTATCTATATTTCATGCCTGAAATCAAGGAGGGAAAAAAGTCAACATGATCAATTAGCAGAGTGAAAATTTGTTTAAAAGCACAGCTTGGAACGTAAAAAATTGTTCCATATGTTCCTTAAATTTTCCACCTCCCACATACAAATGGGATGGGGATGATCTGGCTCTACATATATATATATTCTTTCCCTTGTGGTACTTATAAATCAAGCCATGCATATTTGGTGGAGGATTTAACCTCAATACAGTTGACCTATGTTTTGTCTTTTTTGGATTCAAAGAGATCCCACTGTGCTGAACTTGCTTTGCTCATTTTAAGTTTAATTCATATCTTTCATTCTTTCTGTCTCTCCTGTCTTTGAATATCCCCACTAGGTGGTCTAGGCCTCAAGTGGAAAATTTACTGGCAAGACGAGAACGTATGAGCACATTGTTTTTCCAATATGATTTAATGACATTTCTAGCCATTCCCATGGCTGTTGAAATCCTCTGTAATTATTCCCATTGGGGGTTGAGCCTCCTGTTGGTCAGGTGAAAGCCCATACCAATGTCAAGTGCCAATAAATTTGAGATCTATAAATGCAAGAACTCCATGCTTAAGTAATACGGGGTTAAACAGAGTGCAGCAATGTATATATAAATCATAGAGCAGATCCAAATATTTATTGGTTGAAAGAATTTTTTTAAAATAAATGAGATAATGACTTTGAAAAGTGATGTGCTTGTTTCTTAAAGCTCCAGCCCCTCATTTATATTTATAGCACAATCAGTAATAAGGCTGTGTGAAGCTTCTATGGGCTCAGTCAGTTTGAAGGCAACTCTGTTGAACCATCCTATTTCACTTCATTGAGATTCCTCCGGTCAAAGTAGCCTATCAGGATGATCTGGCCTAATCTTGATGATTTGCAAGATCCTGTAAACCAGTGGTGTCAAACTGGCGGCCCATGGGCCAGATGCGTCACGTGTAGGCCATTCCCACCCTAACTCAGCAAAGAGAAAAAAAATCACGATACATCACATGATGGCAATGTGACACAGCGAGTTAGATACCTGTGATGTAAACAAATTGTATTGTAAACCAATTCCTTGGTCCTGCCATAGACACTCATGTCTTATTTACTGCTCATTTGAACTACTACAATGTGATCTCTGTGGGGCTGACAAAGAGTATTTTAGGTCATGAAAGCTTAGATTATAATACATTTACTAGATTTTAACTGACCCAACATTCTTAGGCTCATTGTCTCTTCTCAATTGTAGAAAACAGCTGTTTGAGCATGAAAAATTAGGACTACATTTTGCAAAGTTTAGTATTTGTGTCCAGACAGTGATACGAATAGACACAAGAAAAACAAGAGGCAATTCCTCCTAATTCACTCTAGAGATCTCATGTGGAAATTGGCAATACTTCAAATTGGTTATACTAGATACTGACGCTGAAAAAAAATTAACAAGATATTCCAGAAGGTAACAAAAAAGGAGACAATGTTCAAAAATAAGGTGTTTTGATCTAAGTATATTGAAAACTTTATAGACAGCATTGCATGTATATAATAACCTAAATAATATAATGAGAGGAGGAGGATGATATTATTTTCATACTGTATTGGTCCTATTATCAAGGAAACTGCATGACCATGCCCACAGCTTGGCTCAAGCTTGGCTCAAAGGAAGATTTTACATTACTACTAAATCCAGCTTCACTCTATGTGTAAACATGCTACTACCGGGTTGGAAGAGAGGTCTTGGAGGTCTTCTAGTTGAACCCCCTGCTCAGGCAGGAAATCCTATAACATTTCAGATAAATGGTTGTCCAATCTCTTCTTACAAACTCTCAGTGTTGGAGCATTCACAACTTCTGGAGCCAAGTTTTCCCCTGATTAATTGTTTTAACTGTCAACAAATTTCTCCTTAGTTCTAGGTTGCTTCTCTCCTTGAACACACATCTGAACACATGTTCAAAAGACACATGAACCTGCAAAATACGGGTCAGTCTGTACAATCCTGACAACAAGATAACCCTTAAAAAAGTAACTTAAATCTACAATCTAGAGATGAACTAATGGTATCTGAATGGTAACGTTTGAGAAAATAGAATATTCTATTTCGGATACAGTATATAAGTATCCTGATTTTCAATTTCTCTGAATTTTGTCATGTATTTCTCAGCTCACCAAAGCTGTCAAAGTATGCTTTCAAAATGCATATTTTGTAATATATAATATATTACAGATGATATAACGTATTTTTCTATATTTTTCATTTTAATTGTTCAAAATATGTATTTGTATATTTATTTATTTACATTTAGATTTTTTTTTCAATATTATGTAAAAAAAAAAAGTTTAAAATTATGAGAAAACTTGCAAAACTGTTCCAGATGGGAAGCAATCCATGCACATGACAGAAAGGGAGGGAGGAAAATCCTTCTTCGTTCTCATTTTTTGAATTTTGTGCACTGCAATATATTTCTCTCTCTTCAAGCCATCCATCAAAAAGAGAATTTAGAGCTGTGTGGCCAAAAATTTGTTCTTTTTTTGGCTGCTATCAATATGTCCAGAGCAAGAAACACAAACGCAGCAATGATATATATGAAATTTCCAATTCTGTGTGAGGATTCCAGTTGCAGCCAGCAATATGAAATGTGTTCGTTGGGCTTGTTTGTGACGGAGTGCGTTTTAGTGTTGCCTATCTGATGTTTCCCAACCATCTCCATCTTTGTCATTGCGAGACCATCTTTTTCAATCTAATGAACTCAAACCATCAGTGCAACTTAAGTTCGGCTGTCTGTTCTTGCATAGTTAATATTAAAAATGTACTAACAGCGCGGCTGCAAAATCAAATTATGCACATAAATATGCTGGCATAGCAGAGGAGGCGGCAGAAGCTGAAGTTAGCAACATTGATGCCAGTTCACATTTGCAAATCAACCGTCAATCTGTCATTAAACATGTTATCAAATGATGATAAGTGTATGCTTCTTGCTTGCATTGGTACGCTTATTCCCGATGTTGATGTGCATTAATGGGATAATATGCATTAACATAGTCTTGCTTGGGTGAACACAAAACATTTTTTATCCATCTAAGCTAGTTTCCCCCTGTGGCCCCCAACTAAGTGTTTTATGTTATCAAATTGCCAAAAAATGGGAAAACATATTACTTTTAATTAGCAAACCATGAATTATTATTAGTAGAAGTATTTCATTCATTTCCCTTTAAGCCAGGCTAACTGTAGCATATTGGCAATATGTTTAAAGAAATTTGTTGCAGTGGGGAGATGGGGGCAGGATAAAAATCACTCCTCTCTCTTCCTTTTAATATCAGCAATTCTGTGCTGACAATTATCTGCCATTTAAATGCTCTGGTCTTCCTTCCCTAGGCCTAACTTTTTGATACCTGTGATGATTTCAGATCAATGATGCGAAAGGCAAAAGGAGAAATGATTTCAGGTTATGGAAGCCTTTTGAATTCTAACTTTATGAGTGGAGGAAGATAAAACGATTCGTGTCTTCTAGGTGTTGTGAATATCAATCTCCACAACTGCTAACCAGCATGCCCAGAGCAGGAATTGTGGGGGTTGTAGTCCAAAAGAAAAGCATCAAGCTGTCAACTTCTTCTTGGTGATTTTTTAAAAAAATGGTAGCATAGGAATCCTAACACCATATATTTTGATGATAAATGATTGAGAAGTAGTTCACCAAATTTGAACTAAAACATATATTAAAACAAGTGTTGCTAAGTACTGTGTTTTTGGGAGTATAAGACGCACCTTAGTTTTGGGGAAGGAAAATAGGGAAAAAATAATCTGCCTACCACATATTAATCTGGCTAGTACTTAGTCTGGTCAGCTTGAGCACATTAGTTTGCTGAAGAAGCTTCTTGGATAAGAAGCGAAACATTTTCAAGGAAAAACAAAGTCCAGTGTCATTCTTTAAAAAAAAACAACCTTTGGGATGTATTATTGAATTACTTGTTTGTGAGATTTCAAGGCTGCACTATTCTGTAAAAGTTTGAGAGCTCTATGGTATAAAAAATACTAAATAATAGAACAATAAAAAAATACCCAAGTGCTTAATCAAATAGAATTCCACAGAATCTTGGTACACATCCTAATCCAAGATCTGGGGAATTAGCCAGGTTTCAAGACTTCTTGCACATCAGGATGGGAACCATATGAGTCTTCAGAGGGTAGATGCCATCAGAAACAAAAAGTGCTTCCTAGATCCCCAAATGTGACCTTGTTTAATTAAAGGGATCTGGAGATACCTACCCTGCCTGATTGTAGAGGATGGACAGAAACTATCAGAGTTAGGTGGTCTCTCAAACAAGTGAATTTATGAGATCAAATTAATTTTTCCTGGCTCCATTCAAAACTTTCTAAAATGTACCCTTTAGTAGGCCACATTGAACAAGCTTAGCTCCTAGGGAGAAATGAAAGGTAGACCTGTAGAGAAAGCTCTTTCACATTTGCCTATTTCCCCCAAAACCATACAATTGGTCCCAGTTGTTTTATGTTTCAAAGCAAAAAATATAAAGCAAGTCAAAAATTGGTAGGTAAAATCCAATGAAAAGAGCAATCATGCTATATGTTTTTCATTTATAGCCAGTATGATCTATTGAAAATATTGAAATTGTGAGTGGTAGTTTCTCAGCCTCATTAAGGAATGAGGACCATTCACTTATGCTTTTTGTAAATGATTTTTATGAATAATTTTGCCACAACATCTGCCTCTGCCCTTTCATATTTCTATGTATGCATGTAGAAACCCAGTTCCTTCAGCAAAGCAAAGTGAACCAATGTGGCCAATTCACTCTGCTATTTAGAAGGAAGAGCTGTGCTTCAAAAAGATGTTTTGCCCAAGTTTTTGACAAAGATAGACAGACAGTGAATGGATGGATGGATGGATGGATGGATGGATGGATGGATGGATAGATAGATGTAGATAGATGATAGATAGAGATGGATAGATAGAGATGGATAGATGATAGATAGATAGATAGATAGATGATAGATAGATAGATAGATAGATAGATAGATAGATAGATAGATGCAGAAAAACCAACAGTCAGACAGACAGACAGACAGATGAAATGTGGTAGCATTTTAGATTTATCTAATTTACAAAGGCATTATTATACTGATGGTATTTTATGTTTTTTCCTTAATGGTTTCTAAACATTGTTACCACCATGGTTATTTATTGTTTCTACATCTCTGTTCCTTGCAGCTGATATAACTGATTTAATCCTTTTCCCGGTCATTCACTTACAATCCTTGTTTACCTCATTACTAATGCCAAACTCCAAAGCATTGATGAACAAGTTAAAAAATTCCAATCCCAATACGAAACCTTAGAAGTAGCACACCCTTCTACGTACAATTCAGTATTTCTACTCTCCTTTCCATTTTTTTTAAATCCATCTCCAATAGTATTATCATTTGCTAAGAAGGACATTGCCATACAGTAATAAGTGGCCATGTAGTGTTTGTCTCTATCCATCAAGTAATTATCTAGTCACTTATGTTAATCATTTCAATATTCATAATCCAATGTGCCAAAAAAACACAATTTGCATTTGAAATGTCTTTCAAATGGAAAAAGAATATTGGATAAGTGTATGCTAAGACTTATTTATCTATGAAGTGGCCAAGGAATGTGTGCGAATGTGTACAATCATTTCCCAGGAAACTGGAGCATTTCCTGATGTCCCATTTTTTTTCATTAAATTCCAAAGGAAGATCCTGTGACAAATTTTCCTATCTTTTTTCCAAACTTAAGAGTGTTAGCATCCAGAGAGGCTATAGAATGACAGAAAGATGTGTACCTGAACACAACAATGGTAGTACTCTTTGCTCTCTCCAACCACTTAAAAATACTACCAGCACAATGTCAAAAGATACTCTCAAACACCTTGACAAAATGTGCTCCACCAAAGAAGCTAAGACAAAAGGAGAAATAGAACTAGAAATAGCTAGAAGCCAGGAAGGGTTGGAAACCATACCAGTCCAATGGTGGACCGAGTCAGATCTGGGTAACTAAGATGATGCCCAGATTAATATTCTGCAGACTCGGTCCATCATTGGCTGGCACAAGGTCAACCCATTCCTGAAGGATGACTCCTCCCACGGTGGAGAACAGAAGTGTCTTTGAGAGGTCCTAGTGTTCTCTGAGCTTGGTTGTTTTCTTGCACTTGTTTCATTACTCAAACTAGCACTGATGATGTTACCTAGTTTGGATAATGAAGCATCTGCAAGAAAACAACCAAGCTCAGAGCCTCACATTTCAAACCTGAAGTACAAATATTCCCCTTTACTAGAAGTGCCTTTTACAAGAGAAGAATTCTTTTAAGATATTGAAAGTCAGACGTTTTACATGATATTAGAATAGGTTTCACCCTACTCTACCACCAACATATGGCATGGAACTGCATCATTATGGAATAGAGGAACCCATTACCCAAAGAAATGAAGGGACCCTGAAGATGTTGGCCCAACATTCAGGAGTGGTTCCAGTTTTTCTTTCTTTCTTTTTTTTCCTCCACCATATCCATACATATGTCAATGCATATACCTTGAAATATATCAATAATATACATAATTATATAGTTTCCCCATCATTCTAAAATCAACATTCTATTATGTACTTATTACTTCTGACCAACAGTCTGTTATTCTTGATTTCTTTACACTTCCATCTCTCTTACTCCATCTCTCCCTTCTACCACCTTCTTCCTTCTCTCCCCCTTCCTCCTCCCCTCCCCTCCTTCTCTCCTCCTTCTACCTTTCTACTTCCTCTTCCTCCTTCTTTATCCTTCCGAGTTCTAATTCCTCCATCATCATCATCATCATCATCATCATCATTATTATTATTATTATTGAGACTTATATACTGCCTATCTTATTTAACAGACTGACACCTTACCTCCATACATTACCAATATCTCTTCCAAATTTGTTATTATTAATCATTTCTATGTACACAGTTCTTTATTTTAGGTATATGTTACTCCTCTAGTGCTGCCTCCTCAAAACCTGTATTTCGTTCTCTACTTTTTCTTTTTTATAATTATTCTAATTTAACTTTTATATATATTCAATCATAAAATTTCATCCATACTTTATAATATTCTGTATTTTCTTCATCTTTAATTTTCATTGTCAATCTGTTCATCTCCGCACTGTTCATCTCCCTTTTGTGACTTTCTGACAAGCAAACTCAATGGGGAAACCAGGTTCACTTAATGAGCAGGTTGCTTAACAAATCCACTGCAGTGATTCACTTAGCCACTGTGGAAAGGAAGGTCGTAAAACGGGACCAAACTACTTAACCAACGTCTCACTTCACAACAGAAATTTTGGGCTCAACTGTGGTCGTATGTTGAGTCCCAGATACTGTGACTCAGGGATGGGTTACACTTACCTGATTACTGATTAGCTGATTACTTCAGCTTCAACCACAACAATACACGAGCAAACAATCATTTCAAACTTAATGTAAACCGCTCCAAACTCG
>JANHGD010003881.1:181035-191305 GCA_027560375.1 Imantodes cenchoa | reverse complement strand
GATGAAAGGAAAAGAACAGGAATAGGGAGAACGAAAAGAGAATTAAAATAGAGATAAAATAAGAGGGGGGAAAAGATTAAAAGATAGACAATAAGATGAAAAGAAATGTGAGAGATGTATTAAACATGAAATGATAATGAATTGTAACTGTTTAAAAAAATATTGTTAACACTTTTGTATAGCTGTATGAAACACAGAAAGCAAATGCTCATGATATGAGATGTAGAAAGACTAAAAATAAATAAAACTTATTGTGTGGGGGGAAGAATTTGCTCCACTTTCAGAAGCATTCCTGATCTACACATCTCCGAAAAAGGGTAGAAAAAAACCCCAGTTAAGTCTGTGGGATAATGTGTGTTGATGGCCTTCCTTCCTTCCCTCCTTCCTTCCTTCCTTCCTTCCGTCCTTCCTTCCTTCCTTCCTTCCTTCCTTCCTTTTTTAGCTTTGCTTCTAGTTATGCAACAAAATAAATTAGTGTCTATGTTGACATGGTAGGTTCAGTAACCAGCACAGATTGGTTATAGAAAAAGATAAATTAAGCAGACAATGAGTTCTTTACTTTTTTAAATGTACTGTAGTAGTATCACGGAGGTGAGAATGGAACACAACTCTGGAGAGACAGATTTACAGAAAGAAAGATGGTTTATTTATTTATACATTTGTTTATCCTCCATCATAAACCAAACTTTGATTGGCTTACAACCAGGAATAATAATAAAAAGCCTACATAATTAAAGTCAGAAACAATAAAATCTGGTGCCAAGGCTACATATTGTTGATGCAACCCATCCCGTTTTCCTCCTGCTGTAATCTCACCCAACCCCAATGCTTGTGGGAACAGTCAGGTCTTCAGGACTCTCCTGAAGGTTAAAAGGGTGGATACCTATTCAATCTCAGTGGGAGGATATTTTATAGGACAGAGGCTGGAACAGAAAAGGTCACTTCCAGGGACCCACAAGGTAGCAATGTTTAAGGGAAGGGAACTGGAGAGTGCCCATCTTATCCACTCTGGTGGGACAGACACACATCCTTAAGAAGAGTTAGATAACTTAGTCCCATTTGGGGCTTTAAAGATAATAAGCAGCACCTTGAATTGCATCCTGAAAGAAACTGGGAGCAGTACAGCTTGTGCAACATGAGTATGATAGAGATGCCTAACACTATACATGCTGCTGCATTGTGCGCCATTTATCTTTGTCAGGTATTGTTACCAAGTTCTTCCTTTGTTGTTACAAAAGGAACAGAATAATAGAAAGGATGATATTTTATAAGGTTTTTGAATTGCGGCGTGAGAAATTATATGGCTTGGATTTTCTGTCAGGATCACAAGACTATACAAGAAAAACTGGATAAGGAAAGTTTTTTAAAAAATTGTTAATAAAGTACACTTTTTTGAGGTGTCTGGGGTGAAGTTGGGGTGGTGTTGCAAATAGCCACTGTCTCTTGTTAGCCAGCAGTGATTGAAGTAGATGCATATTGCTGAGTTACTTTGTTGGAATTTCCTTATTAGGACTGCCTTAGTCAATTTCATAGAGCTGGCTCTCCATTGTTTCTGGTCAATTTCATTCTGCCTTTGTTAATGGTGATCAATACTTACTCCTTCTCGACCAGAAAAGGATTAGGAAGGATGTATTTCTTTAGGGACAAGGATAGTTCCTTTGAGCCTGACAGGATTATATAAAGTGAGAAACTGAACTTGGTACTTGTCGTGTTTGCAAGATCACAGAGAAGTGTCCTGGAAATAAACTCTCATCCCATTTCAGTGATAACAGTAGGTAATATTAGGGATTGCTTCTCTGGGAAAACATATTTAAAATCATAATACATTGCCAGTCTGAAGAAGTGAGTGATTACTTTATTTTATTGCATTATTTACATTTTATTTTATAGAGTTTATTTTCATTTCTTGTCCTGCCAACACAATCAATTGATCTCCCTGGAGTGACTCACAATAATATTAGTACCTGCAGCAACAGCATAAAGAGAAATAAAGCATAACTTAAATCAAGGGAGTAGCTAGATACCCATGAAACCATGAGTATAAAATGCAGATACTGTATAAGCTACTTCCAAGGGGCAAAAATTGGTTTCTCTGTCACCACAATTGGTACCAGTAAGTGTTTATAATGTTCCTGGTGAGAATTATTGGGGTGGGTAGATGATGAATATTCATCCTTCAGAAATAAATTATAACACCGCTCTAACATACATCCAGTTCTTCTTATAAGCCTACATAACCTTCTGGAACATTTGGACTTTGGGAAAAAAGCATCGTTGATATGATAAGTGCGAGACATTATTTCACAATATACAGGTGTAAGGGATGGTGCAATGGTTAGAATACAGTATTGCAGACTGACTCTTCCCACAGCCAGGGGTTTGATCCTGATGGCTCAAGATTGACTCAGCCTCGCATCTTTCTGAGACTGATAAAATGAGAATCCAGATTGTTGAGAGCAATAATATGCTGACTCTGTAAAGCTTTTAGAAAGTGCTGTAAAGCCCTATGAAGCAATATATGTCTAAATACTATTGCTATTGCTAAGTGTGTGCGTGCGTGTGTGTGTGTGTGTGAGAGAGAGAGAGAGAGAGAGAATGTGTATGCATATCTGTTTGTATATTGTGAAGAACTCACATGACACCCATGAAAACATGAATATAAACCATACAATGGAACCATAGCAATGAATTGAGCAGAAATGAAATAGCAATAGCAATAGCACTTAGACTTATATACCGCTTCATAGTGCTTTACAGCCCTCTCCAAGCGGTTTACAAAATCAGCATATTTTCCCCAACAATCTGGGGCCTCATTTTACCCACCTTGGAAGGATGGAAAGCTGAGTCAACCGTGAGCCAGTAAGATTTGAACTGCTGAACTAGCAGTCAGTTGAAGTAGCCTGCAGTACTGCACTCTAACCACTGCACCACCTCAGAAATATTATCAAGTTTGTTCTTCTCATTTGACCAGCCAGTTCTTCAAATTTTTACCAGGTTTAATCCATCAAAGCCCAGGATAGTTGACTGGAGCATAGTCTTACTGGGTTATTTGATCCTGTTGGGCCTGAGGAAGTAGATAGCGTCCTTATGATTGTGAGGTCAGCCACTGACTCCTTGGATCCATTCTCCTCCTGTCTGCCCAGGAGATGTCATATAATTGGATTCTAGCACAGGTTAATTCTTCTTTGAGGGATAGTATTGTTCTCCCCACCTCACTCTTACAGAGGCAATGATTTGTCCCTTCCTCCAGAAATCATTGCTGGGTTTTACCAAACTGGACAATTTTAATCCAATATCAAACTCTCATTTTTAGGGAAGGTCAGGGAGAAGGTAGTACCTTTGCCAAAGATCTCTGAAATTTGTCAAAAGGTTAACAACAAGAATTACAACACATCTCTGTTATAATCAATCTCATAAAAGCAAGGACTCAGCACTGTCCCTTGTACTTCCTTGGAATGAAAAAAAGAGAGTGAACACTCCTAACTGGATAGCTTAGGTAAATTAAGCAGAAAGTAAACAGTATACTACAATGAAAATAAGGTATAACACATTTGATTTGGATTGGAGAATCAATATATGTTACAAAATTGCCTATAAAACTGTGTGTCTTTTATTAAAAAAAATAAATTACACAGAAAAAGGATAGATATAACTGTAGAGTATAAAAAAATATATATGCTTAAAATAGAAATTGAAAGATGTTTTCATATCCAGAGCTTAAAGAACATGCAGGGACAGTTGTACATGTGATTTATTCCACCTGTCCCCACTGTTTCCAAATCATTTTTCCCAGCTACTTTTCATAGACAGGGAATGTCTGATAAGAACATTATATTCACTACTAAAATTAAAATTGAAATCTAGGATACCAGGCATATGTAATGGAAAAATATAGGAGCAAATTCCGTTGTCTGTCTTGCTCATCTATGGAGCTTAAAAACAATTAAACTGAAAAATAATTAAGCAGAAGATGCAGGTCTTCTCCAAAGGAATAGAATAGAATAGAATAGAATAGAATAGAATAGAATAGAATAGAATAGAATAGAATAGAATAGAATAGAATAGAAGCTGAAAGGGACCTTGGAGGTCTTCTAATCCAGCCCCCTGCTCAAGCAGGAGAACCTATACCATTTTAGATAATGGACTGTCTAGACTCTTCTTTAAAACATCCAGTGATGGAGCGCCCACAATTTCTGGAGACAAGCTGTTCCACTGGTTAATTATCCTCACTGTTAGGAAATTTCTACTTAATTCCAAGTTGCTTCTCTCCTTGATTAGTTTCCATCTGTTATTTCTTGCCCTGCCCTCAGGTGCTTGACTGCACTATGGTAGTCAGTGTGAGAGATCTAGTTTTTTAATTCCAGGGATGGACAGAAGCAGACCGATTGTAAGCGTCTGCCTCAGCTACCTTCCCAAGAAAGTAAAACTCTTGAAACCATTTGCATTTCAAAAAGGACTTTTAATAAGAGAGAATGATTGCAGAAAAGGCAGGCGGAGTCTGAAATCCATGCGCAAAGCGTTAGGCTAACCCCTTCCCCCTTCCACCGGGATACCCTGTGTCCATCCATAGCCAATAATATGCCATAAAAGTGTTTTGGAAATCGCCAAAGCTGGATCAGAACACTGCGATCTTGGATACCCAGCCCGAACTGGTTCATAAGAAGTCACTGCAGATGGTGTTAACTCCCTCTCCCTTTAGAATCAGAACTGCCAAAAAAACAATTGCTGCCAACCTGTCTTCCATTGAGGACCTGTATACTGCAGGAGTCAAAAAGAGGGCGGTGAAAATATTTACGGACCCTGCGCATCCTGGACATAAATTGTTTCAACTCCCACCCTCAAAACGTCGCTATAGAGCACTGCACACCAGATCAACTAAACACAACAGTTTTTTCCCAAACGCCATCACTCTGCTAAATAAATAATTCCCTCAACACTGTCAAACTATTCACTAAGTCTGCATTACTATTACTATTACTCTCATCGTTCCTATCACCCATCTCCTCCCACTTATGACTGTATGACTGTAACTTGTTGCTTGTATCCTTACGAGTTATATTAATATTGATTGTTTCCTGATTGCTTAGTTGTACCGTATGACAATCATTAAGTGTTGTACCTCATGATTCTTGACAAATGTATCTTTTCTTTCGTGTACACTGAGAGCATATGCACCAAAGACAAATTCCTTGTCTATTCTATTCTATTCTATTCTATTCTATTCTATTCTATTCTATTCTATTCTATTCTATTCTATTCTATTCTATTCTAAACCAATGGATATATAGCCTTCATATATTTTCTGTGAGTGGAAGGTCTGGTGATACAGAAGCTGCTACTTAGCTTCACTGCTTTAGAAGAAAGGATAATGGGAGTATGCTCTATCACTGCCATCTACCGGCCAGTTTATATTATTGTTGTCCAATAGATGCTGCATTTTTCATTGAGTGTGGGTTTCTATAAAACAAAATACCACCATTCATGCTCATTATACACTTTGCAATCCCCCCACCTTTGTTGAACCAACATTACCCAATGGGAATCTTCCTAAAGACGTCTCAATGAAGGTAGAACATATTTGGGAAGCCCAGAAGGATGACTATGAAGAAGGTGGGAGTTGAATAGCAGCTGAGAGAGGAATAAAGTCAAACATAGGGGCTCTCAATAAGGCAACATTTTGTTGCCGTTTCATGCTGAGCCAAATAATAATATGCAGGACTACAGTATAAAGCTAATGCTGTATTTTTTTGTTTGTTTGTTTGTTGAAGAAAATCAGCTTTGGAACTTAGAGTGAAGAAATTATACGAGCCAGGAAATGCTTTCCCTTTTCTGTCTTTCTTCATCTAATTCACCTACCCAAAGAGCTATTTCTTCTGGGGAGGCCCGAAATGTATTTTCGCTAAGATCTGAGGTTCGGAAACAATGGCTTGAAGAAAGACTTAAGCATGCAATTTTCCCTTTCCTCGGCCAGCTTTGAATTTAATATACCTAGAGATGTTTTTCTGCAGAGTGTAGAGAGAAGAGAAATGGGTAAGTTGTGTGTCAGGAAAAATGTGTTGCTGGCTGAGATCGAAGGTGCATTGTAACATTTTCCACTGAGAACCGAAGGCAATTTTTGCTAGAGAAAATACTGGTTAGCTGGTCAAAACGAAATATTTTAATTCAGAGGGATCAAAAGAACACAACCTTATAGCAAGGAATACAGACTTAGAACGGTAATTGAGCCTTGGTCATAAGTCGTGATGGTTGTAAAGCAAGTCATTAGGTGATTGCATGTGATTTTACAATATTTTTTCCAGTGGTTGTTATGTGAACCCAACAGTCATAAAGAGAACGCCAAGGTCATAAAACAAACACTACAGTCATTAAGGGAGCCTTTCGTTAGCTGTGAGCCATTTTTTTGTGTGGCTAAAAATGTGAAGTAAATGTAGCCACATGATCATGGAACACAGCAAATAGCTTTTGATGCAAGCACCCAAAATGCAGTCATGTGGCCCTAGGGGTGTGTGCAGGGGTGTGTTCCTACCAGTGCGATCCAGGGGGCCCGCACTGGTAGCAGCTTGCTGGTGATGTTACCCGTCCCGGTCCAGTTGGTTGCCGGTTCCTGGGTGCCGCCATCTTTTTAAAAACATTTTTAATTTTTTTTAAAAAAAATGTCTACTGCACATGCACTGCCTTCCTGCAAGCTTTCCAAAGTGGAAAGAGTTGAGTCCCTTCCTGTCTTGTTTCATTTCGTCTCATCTTGAACAGATCGGAGGGTAGACGAAGCATTTCCCCCTTAGAACTGGGACATTTCTGCTGATTCCTTGCAATAATGCCTTTTGATGAATGCTGGGCTGGCCACTACCACACAGTCACATGACCGGCAAGTCACACCCACAAAATAAGCCACGCCTACAGAGTGGTAGTAAAAAAATTCGGAACCCGCCCCTGTATATTATATAACCCTTGCAAAATCTTTCAAGAAGTTAGACAGGAAAGTTTTAGAAGATGCTTTAGAGCAGGGGTCGCCACCCTTGGCAACTTTATGACTTGCGGACTTCAACTCTCAGAATTCCTCAGACAGAGCATGCAAAGGGGGGAAAGTTGCATATGTCATGTGATGCTGCTGTGATTATGTGAGCTTGGCATCCCTGCTTTAGAGCCTTCGTATGAAAGTCAGGATCTCCATTCAACTAGGGCTGGTGAGCTATGACCGTCTTCCTTCCATATACTACATTCATCCTTGTACGCTAAGATTTTAATTAGGCGTAGCCTCTGTCTAATGCAGTCCAACATTGGCAGAGCTGAGAACATCAGTTTTTATTCTAAGTAAACATTAAGCTTCTAGACCTGCTGGTTGCAAAAGGTATTAGAGCACTGCTTACTAATGGTTTGGGTATAATTAAAACCCATCTTATTTCTCTGAATGGGATAAAAGTAATGTACCATTGACTGCAAAACCTCTTTTCTAACCTTTGGAAATAAGGAATAGTAGTAATGGAGTGGATTATATTTGGAGCGAACCTTTTCTGAGGAACAAACAGGTGCAGATACAATTAACTATAAGACTACACCTTTCCACTCAGTCTGAAAACAGGCCATAGATGTTGGGTATTTTGGGTAGAACAGAACAGATACACCCAAATAATGCAGCAGACTTTTCACCTCAAAAGGACACCATGCCAATCACAAGGTTAATTCTTGATAGGTTTATCTAATGATACGGTATTCACCTTCAGGAAGATGACCAAAGAAAGCCCTCTGCCCTCCCAATTTCTTGGCCCAGGCTCCAGCTCTCAAAATGATATTTTTGTAAAGGCTGCCCACAGATCACAAATCTTTATGCAAGACTATAAGGAATTTTCAACTTTGATCATTTTTCTTACATTGTTCTCGTCGGGGAAGGTTTTTGGATTATACAATATGCTTAAACTCAAATATTTACTCCCTCTCACAGATTTCTATTCTTTCTTGTTACAAACCTGGTTGAACCGATAGTTTATCTGTCATATAAATCAGGTAATACGAGGGGGAAATCACTGCATTGTTCTCAGCCGCCTCTGCTCAATATTATCATCCTGACTTTTATTCTTATCAGAGATCCTCAAAACATTAATTAAAAAAAAAAACCAGTGATCAAACAGCTGAATATTTATGATTTGCATCCCTACTTATTAGCAAGTGGCATATTGATACACTATATATCCAAGCTGTTTACTCTTTCATGCAGCAATAAAATAGAAAGCTTTGTCACCAGCATCTACAGTTTGGGAAGATTTACTCAGAAACATGAAGTATTCTTTTTTAAATCATTATCCTGATCAGCGTGTAAAATAAAAAAGGTGGGAAAGTGAAGATTTAGATTGCGCCTTTTCCTTTCATCACACATTTTTTGCATGCCCCCATTGGTGGGGAGGAAAAAGGTGCTGCAAATAACTTGCATCTCATAGTATTTCCTATTTACTTGTAGTTCGTAATACATGACCAGCTGCTCTACATAGGCAGCATTGGCTCATCTACATGACTTTGTAGATTCATTTCCATCACTTTGGTGGGGGGGGAGTGTTAAATAAATTGAAGCCTAGACAGATGTAACATCTTTAAAGCAGTCTAGTCAATTTGTAAATATTCTCACTGCAGTTTTGTTCCGAAAAGCAAATAAATAAATAAAAAGAAAGAAAGAAAGAAGAAATGTTGGGGCTTCAAATATGCAAGAAATGCTGACTCTGGACGGTGCTTTTTTTTTTTTTTACAAGGACTAGTTGCATGAAAATAAATCCATTACCCCTCCTGGACCTGGAGGCTGCCTGTTTGGGTTTTTTGGGAGGAGTGAATTTTAAATAAATTGAAGCCCTGAATATGTATATTATGAGTGATCATACAGAGGGCACTTTTTATAAATCTTCAGATACAGAGCCTGCTAAAACAGAGATCGTTTAGTAAAGCTAGTGAATTGATATGACTTCATTCTTGCTGAACTTCTGGAGAACATTTTTAATGGGCTGAAGTAGAGTTCATCAAACACATGGATAGCGCTCAGGGTATTGTCTCTTCGGTCATTGTTATGGTTGGTTGTACAGTCAGTCAGATATTTGGACTGGGTATGTCATTTTTATCCAGCGATTGAGTCCTTTTCAATTACCTGGAAACAGGTAGCTGTCGTTTGATGATATTAGAGGTATGGATGCCGCAGGATGTAAGCTGTTCCAAGTAAAGCTGTCTTTTGCAATTGACTGATACTGGTTTTGTCAATGCTGACGGTGTTCAAATGATACTCCAATGTTTTGGAATTGCACCAAGACACATTTCTCTTTTGGTAGTATCTTTGCTTTGCTTTCACAGAGACATTTTATTCCTATCTGTAGGAATTTGTATTTTGTGATCTTCTCCAATTCTTTCTCTTTTTTTCTTCTGTCTCCAGATACTACCATGTCCTCTATCCAGGCTTTTTCTTCTTATTTTTCCTTTCCTACTTGTAAAGCTACAAACAGTCCAAAACAATACTACCATCAGTAATTAAATCGCCCCTCCTAAAACAATATAGACTGAAGAATTAAAAATGGAGCTAAATTTGAAATGATCATCTGAAAGGCAGTTTGACTCTGCGGTTGCCTGGGTATATAACCTCAGAATGTTTAATTTCTTATATTGTATAGTGTTAAACATACACATTGTTATTACAAAATATACAAAATCCTGGATTATATGACAGTACCTTCGTTATTTGAAAAGTATGTTCAACATTAACTCATTTTCTTTTCTATGAAATGTAAAGAGATTAAAAGTCATTCCGAAAATCAATGTTATATATTAATCTCTCCCTATAACCATTTACAGAAGAACACTGTTAGTCAAAGATGTTTTCAGCAATATAAATGAAAGAAGGTTATCTTTTTTATTATGTAGCAATAAATAAAGCACCATATGTACTAGGATATAAATACACTTAGCAGAATTAGATTTTTACAGCAAATGTAAATTTCACCTTCCCACATAAATGGGTAAACAAATTCCATCAACAAGAAAACAAGAAAAATGTACACATAAGTAATAATGGTAATAATAGTAATTACTTTACATATTGGGTGCAATCCAGGGGTGGGTTCCTACAGGTGCGGTCCAGTGCGCCCGCATCGGTAGCAGCCCGCTGGTGACATCACCCGTCCCAGTCCAGTAGGTTGCCAGTCCCTGGATGCCACCATCTTTTTAAAAACATTTTAAAAAATTTTTTAAAAAATTCTACTGCACATGCACTGCCTTCCTGCAAGCTTTCCAAAGAGGAAAGAGT
>JANHGD010003879.1:65860-76306 GCA_027560375.1 Imantodes cenchoa | reverse complement strand
TTTAAATTGTTAAAATAAGTTAATAATCTGATAGCTTTTGTGAATAAATCACAAGAATATTATTTATTTATGTAGTCCCTCAATTAAATTGTAACCTAGGAGGTTTACCAAAACACAGTAACCATACGAATACAGTAACATAAAATATAAGCAATATATAACTGCAATAAAAACTAATGCACAGAATAAAATCAATCCCCAAATGTCCTCAGGAGAAGGCAAGTCATTGCCAGTTTGCAGAGGACCATCCCAGTTGGTACCATCTTTATTTCAGAAGGTCATCTATTCCATACAGAGAACACTCACTGGGGCAGCGGGGTTGTCTTCTTGTCACACCTGTTGATAGGTAGGTGGGAGATCCTGAGCAGACATTCTCTGTATATCTGGATAAGGAAAAGTTACTTGAATGCTCATCATTTGCCTGTTAATTTATAGTTTTAAAGAATTCTCTATCAACACTTTGAGATATAACGGATTTCAGCCTCTTGGTGAGACTGCCAGCATCACAGTTAAAACCCACACAACTGGAGAATCTATTCCTCCTACCTAGAGCAGGAGTGTCAGACTCAAGGCCTGGGGCTCGATCCGGCCCGTAGGGTGCTTAGATCTGGCCCACGGGGCTGCCCTGGACACAGCAAAGGATGGGCCCACAATGCCTCTGCCAGGGAAAATGAATCTTGGGAGAGCCGCGGAGGCCATCACAACTGAAAATGGAGCTCAGGAACCCATTTTCGCTGGCAGATGGACCGTGGGCCAGTTTTTTCCTGTTTCCAGGGCAGCCCCGTGGGCTAGATCTCAGTACCCCGTGGGCTGATCCAGCTCCCAGGTCTTAAGTATGACACCCCTATGCTAAGAGGCCTTCCCACTGCTCGCTTCTCCCCAGAGGCCTGACAAAGAAAGAACAGAATTTCAAGAAGGCACTGATAGGATTGCTTAGTTGTCCTTGCAGTGAACTTGTCAAACATGACATTTTCTTAGCGCTTCCTCTCAAGGTTTGTTGGGCTTTACTTGCCTATTTTTTGCTAGCGTGGCAGTTTGGCTATGCCGGTGATGGAGAGGAAGGTGGGGATGGGAGCTAAAGCCCCAACAAATCTAGGTTGGGGAATAAGATCAAAACCATGGCAAATCCTAGTTTATTTGCTCATTCGGAACAGATTAGAACAAGTCTGCTCCAAACCAGTTGCTTTGATATTTCTATAATTGTCTTATTAATATTAAAGGCAACACTTCATGTGTCAATATCATTTCTCCCCTTTCTTTGAAAGTTATTTTCTGGAAGAAATTTAAAGCCAAGATTATTATGAGCTATTTGAATTCGGATACTTAAAGAGCTTAGTCAACCAGCTTTTCACTACCAAAACTAAGTATGATAAGCATTAAAACTACTGAGTTCATCCAAAATAACAGAAAGCCCACAATTATGTGGGTAGACAGCTTATGTGATTCTGAAGTCTGCCTTCTCTACCGTGGCAATCTGGGTGGCAGAGGATTGATAATGTAAGTTTTAGGCCCAACAGATCGATGGAACACCAGCTTGGAGAAAACTGTTAGGGCTTCCAGAAGAAATCACTGATCAGAAAATGGGAAGTGACTTTCCCTTTGAACTCACCAGGCTTCACAACATGAATTTTAGAGTTGTCACAACATTGCAAGGCATCCCAACATATAAGCTATCTTGAATTATGTTTGCATGGGTTCTTGACTTTTTGTTAGAGCGATGCTACAGATGACAGATTTCTAAACTCATCGCTCTTATGCTGAGAACTCATCCAACAGATTAATCTGAAAGATCATTAACTCTACAATTTTATATCTTAATACATGTGACTTCTTAAACATGGAGATTCAGACACTATACACAGTCCAAAGACGAATGAAGAACCGTAAGGATCCTGACCTTAAAATTCCTAATATCTGGATCTGAAAGTGAGAATGACTCAGGATCAGTAGATTCCAATGAAAAACAACTCCAAGAGAAGACGATATACATCTCCAAAATGCTCCAAAGTTCATTTATACCATGAGCCAACCCCCAAATACTTCCAGACAAGGTATTGCTGCATTGCCAGATGCTTTGTAAGTTGTGAATCAGCACTGAAGCATCCCTCTTGCTGAAACCTTGTTGCTTTCTTACATGTTTCAGATCTTTTTGTTGAAATAGAGATTGCTATCTGGATTGTTAAACAACCAAGTATCTCATAGCACTTTAAGACTAAGATGTGGCATAGCACGTGAGCGTTCATGGATTTTAATCCACTTCCTTTAATACGTATTTTGATCACTTGCTGCTAACTCTAAGTGTTGCACTACAGACTATTTCTTTGATTCTGATCAAAGACAGATCAGAGTTACTAGCAACATCAAGCACATAACAGTATCTTGCCATCTGCTATAATCTGTCTCCTTAGCACTTGAGGGCCATGGCAGCTACACTCTTCCTTGCCCATACATTATGCCTGCACTAGAAAGGGCTCTGTATGCTACAGGTAACAGCATTGAGATCAGGAGTGGGCAATTAATTTTCCCAAGGGTCCACCTTAGAAACTGGGACTGTGTGAAGGGCAGCACTAATATGGCTATGAAGGTACATAGGCGTGCACTTATAGAGGTACAGTAAATTGGAAAAAAATACCAGTTGTCTTCAAAATAAAAGCAATGCAGTTGTATTACATGCATGGTTACATTTGATTTCTAATTTCTGATTGACCTCACCTGGACCAGACAGGGACAGTGAAAGGGCTACATGTGGTCTGTGGGCTATAAAATGCTGGTCTGATCTAGATACTTATTCATTCAGATACCTCTACAGAACTTCTGTCAACTATATAATTCTGTGGCACTTAGCATTTTGTCATTGGAGAAGCCTGTCAGAGTGCACACATTATGACTATTTTGAGACAACCCAGGAGTAAAATATAGCAAACAGAAGTTTGTCTTTCAAATAGTGGTTTATGTACACGGAATACATACATACACATACTAGGCAAAGCATGGACATTTTAACTTCCTCTGCAGATTTGGGCCTGCTGAACTATTTTGTAAAGCCCCAATAACAGAGATATTTTTGAACTATGAATTAAACAGTACAGTGAGAAAAGATTGTTTTGATGGAAGCATTACCTAGGCAAGAGAGATAGAGGACCATAGCAATGTGCTAAGGGTCTCAGGCAGATGCTTCCCTAATTAATTGGAGAATAAGAAAGGGAGGGGGGTATAGCACAATCAGATTCACAAGATTGTTATTGTAGTCAATCTCAATAGAAGTTTTTGCCTTCCTGTGGAGTTATTTTCCTGGTTTCCTCTATCTAGTGAGGCTGACCACTAAAAGGCAATATAAGTCAAATCAGTTGGCTGGCCCAATTAGGGATTGGAAACCTTATAGTACAGCAGTATTATTAAGTACACATAGACCAATCTTCTTCCTCCAATTTAGCATCCTCTAGATTGCTTGCTGACTGTTCTGTTTTGAGCATTGATGATGGTATAATTCATGTGCTAGATCTCACTAGAATGAGATTGGGTGAGCTTATTTGTGATGACACAGTAGGGGCTCCTACAAAGGCTGTAAGAAACAGGAAAAGGGATGGAATAGGCCAGGGCTGTCAAACTCCCAGCCCCCAGGCCAGATGTGTCACATGCCAGCCACACCCACGCCTGGTTTAGCGAAGGGGGAAAAAGTCCAGAGATGTCACACGCTGCCATGATTATGTGAGTTTGACATCCCTGATGTAGGCACTGGGTAGGCTGTTTTAGGAAAAGGGGATCCACAGCTTGGTGCAGGTTCCTTCTTTTAAGCCATATGTCAGCGTTCCAATTAACATCTAAGTTTAAATCAGAGTCCAAGGCAAATTCTTCCTCAAAGTTCCAATTTATTCCTAGAACTGATTTCACCAGGGATTCTACTTCCAGTTTAAAGTTCATTCCCCTGTCCCACACCCAGAAGTTCGTCACATGGACCACTAATCTTCGGCCACCGGGTCCATACTCTCCCATGTTCTTCCGGCCATGTGCTGTACAAAGGATGACCTTGAAACTCTAAAAGGAATTTATTTTGTCTATCTCTACCTCCTCATACAACCGCCCCTCCCAATTTCCCCCAGCAAGAAACATTCCAAAAAGCACATAGCATATTGTGGTAGGCCAAGACCTCCAAGCATTCTGGCTTTGGCCTGACATTTTAGCTGAGTTTGTTTCTGATTGCTTAGGCTAGTCTCCAATTGATTCTTTTTTGTGCTGATCTTTATTGGTGATTTATTTTTTTTAAATGTAGATGAATTCTCTAACTTTTAAAAAAAGTTAAGAATAGGTGTTAACGTCCAAAGCTCTAGAGTTTCCTGGACTTCTTTTCCTTCCATTAAATCACAAATGGGCAAATTGTGGAAATTCTTTTGCTAAGCTATGCAAGTCTTTCTATCTATCTGTTTTATCTATTTGGTGAAGCAAAACAGAAAAAGACAAAAGAAACATCAAAAACATATATCATTCAAGAAATCATTCAATATAGTTGAATATAATGGTATATAGCTTCCTGCTAGAGCCAAGGACAGGTCTAAAGATCTCCAAGGTCACTTCCAACTTTGTTATTCTATTATTCTGTTGAAATCTACACCTACAGTCTTATTATCTATAAATATTTTATGGAACTCATTTCACTTTTTTACCCCAGAACCTAATATTTAAAGCATTCATTTCCATTTTCATACAAATCTCTGAAATACTCTTAAAATAATTCTTTCACTTCAGCACAGTTTTCTGTGTTTCCTTAACCTCTTTTTCTCTATTCTTTGTAACTACTACCTTTTTTATTTACATGCACAATTTTCATCCTCATTTTTGGCAACAATCATTCTCTTATACGTTTTTTGTTCATATCATTCATTAATGCCTCTCAAATCATCATTTCACTGATCATACTTTATACATTATACTTTATACTTCTATGGGACTCAGTAATACAGGGTTAATTATTCAAAAAGAATGAACCAATTTCATGACGCATTGCTTCAGTTCTCAAACATCGTCATGTAATGAGTTAGTGACCATTTGAAAAAGGAGTTATATAAGTTTATGTTCCACCACTACCCACTAACTTCAATGACCTTAAATATCTAATAACAACAGCGATCAACTCAGTGGATTGTGATATGCTGATATGCGCCTGGGAAGAATTCTCTTATCGCATTGATGTTCCCTGTGCTGCAGGTGGTGGCCACATTGAAAACTTGTAAGACAGGAAATAAAAGTTGATTGTGAGTAGAATATTTGTGACTTGGCTGGAGTTTTGTATTGCTTATCCTTAATAAAATATTGTGTCATGAAATTGATTCATTCTTTTTGAATAATCCTGTATAATTCTTTTCATTGTATTACAAGCAGCTTTTATATTATATTTTCTTATGCCCACTCTCCATTCAATCTATTCAGAAATCAATGTACTTTTTCATATAAGACTGCACTTCTCTTCCTCAAGTTATTCCACTTTCACTGTAATTTCATTCACTTATAGCAATAATCTATCATGTATTCTAATACTATGAATTTCCATAACGTAAAATTAATTTCAGAACTAATCTCTGATTAGTTCAGTAAATGTTTGAAAGACTAAATTATAGAGAATACTTCTTTAATACTTTATCTACCAATAAATTACAATTTTTAGAGTTGTAAGTGCCCAGAGTCATTGGTTGAGATAGCTATAGAAATTGAATAAATAAACTAATTAATAATCCAACTTTTCCCCATAACAATGATACTAAAATGCTTTACACTTAAAATAATCTAAAATAAGTTTTCATACTATTAATAGTTTGGAGTTTTGTGTGTGTGTGTGTGTGTGTGTGTGTGTGTGAATATTTTCTGGTGTAACTTAAATTATTTATAGTTAACTCTTGGTGCAATCCAACAAGGATACATTGCAAGCAGCTTAAAATCGTTATCATTATGCAATCATCCCAAAACAAGGTTCTGTTCTTGTACATACTACCATATTGGGAACTACTTGTGAGCAAATAGCTTCTGCCCATAACTTCAGAAAGAACGTAATACATGATGAGTATATTATGGAACAGCTTACAAGCCCCACATGTTACAATGTGGAAGACTCTATGTACTTAGAATCTAGATTCATTATTGTCATATACAATTTTCTACTAGCTATATTGAAGTATTGCCAAAAGTTTATTGGAAAGGAGTTGTGCGCAAGCACTGCAACCAACCAACCAATCAAGATGTTTAAAGAAGACATATAATTTGTTTCCTTTGATGGTTTTAGCTAAATGCAGACCTACATTGAGAGCATTTAGCAGTTTTGCACTAATATACTAGTGATTGCTGTGTTTCATAACATAACCCTAGTCATTTATCCATTTTGCCTTTTAAAAAATATGACTATATATTATCCCATTTGCAAACAGAATATCCCAGATGAGTGATCATATTCATAAATGAAGAACTGGGATATAATTACTAATTACTCATTGCTCACAAGATTGGTTCAGAAACCTCTTAGTGCTGATTTATTTTTATCGCATATATTCTTACACATAAATATTCTTTCAGCTACACAGACCATTGATATACTGCTCATTTACGTTAGCTTGGACAGCTACTCACAATTGGATAATGGCTGATGAAAATTTATTTATGACTCTAGACATAGCAATAAATTTTGATAGCAAAACCCATGTGCTCAGCCTCCAACAAAGAAAATGATACCACTGATTCCATCTTTATGCATACACATTTCTGAGTTCAAAACATGGATGTATGGAATTAATCTAGTTTGCTAACTGCTGCCTAACTACCAGAATAAACATAAAATGAGTTCTTTGAATGTTTTTCCTCAAGCAATTGTTCAAACACCTTTGGTGAACTCAAATGTTACAGCCTTGAACCATAACTTGAAATGTACCCATTTACACTTCAGTGTGCGCATTAACAACATAAATATTGAATAGTCCCTTCAATGAAAGAAAACCATTTCGTTTAATAGAAATGAGATAACGAACACATCAAAATCTTCACTAGAGCAAATGCAGAAGCTTGCCTTAGGTCTGGACAAGCAACTTCATGTGAGGGAATGTGGTCTGGACTCCCAGATGGAGGGGCTGCATTCTAGAGAGCCAAGAGACAGTTTAGATAGTTTACTTGGAGGTTCAAGACAGTGCCACACTATAGGTCCTCAGGATATAGCTTTATTGAAGTTTGCTTTAGTTAGGCAAGATTTCTGTCTATAGATTAGGAACAATATAGGAAACTGATTTGGAATAACTCAGCATGTCTTTCTTGGTTTTGAACCCTGACAGTTCTCATTTATAAAGAAAAGTAAAAATCAGGAAGTTTGTGATTTATTTATTTATTTATTTTATTCCACTTCTATGCCGCCCACCGCCGCAAGGACTCTGGGTGGTTTACAGCAATAATAATACAATTTAAAATACACATTGTTAAAATCACAGTTAAAATACCTCCCCCCCCCCGAATTTTAAAACAATCCAGTCACTCATTCATTCATGGGATGACCACTATAGATCTGCAGTGGGGTCATTGGTCCCAGGCCTGTCGAAAGAACCAGGTTTTCACAGTTTTCCTGGAGGCCAGTAGGGTGGGGACAGTACGAATCTCTGGGAGTAGCTGGTTCCAGAGAGCCGGAGCCGCCACAGAGAAGGCTCTCGCCTGCGGGCCTGCCAGCTGACACTGTTTGCCTGAAGGGACTTGAAGCAAGCCGATTCTGTGGGATCTAATCGGCCGTAGGGTGGAAGGCGGTCCCGAAGATACTATGGCCCTGAGCCATGTAGGGCTTTAAAGGTAATTACCGTATTTTCCATTATACTTCTGATTTTTTTTAATACTATGAACTTTTGTCAATTTTTAGTATTATCCTCTGATCTTGGGCTTAAGAAGAGAAATAGGGCAGCATGGTTAGAGGGAGAGAAGTAAAGGGAAATTTTCTCCTTTCTGGCAATTTGCAAATGACTGGGACTACAACTTCTATACCATAGTTCTCAGCCCAAATGGTCAAAAGGGATTGGAATGGCTAGAATTTTAATGCAACACATTTAGAAAGTGTCAAGGGAAGGCTGGTCAAGAAAATAGCCAGAATTTTTCATCACTCTGTGTTCTTTTTCTTCCTGTAACATATTAAAGCAATTCTTTCAGCCCGGAGTGCTGAAGCATTTCGAGTGACTGCTGAAGTACAAGAATTTTGACAATTCCCTTTTGTCTGTCAGTGCATTGCACTTGACAAATTGATTCAAACTGGAACAATATGTTTTTATTCTATCCAGCCTTATAGCACTGGGCAATAAATCCAAACTGAAGACTTTTCCTCCAATTAATTGTAAGACAAACTAATTCTAAACATGGGCAAAAGCTAAAATTCTTGATGACATGATGGGATACAAACTTTCCATGTATATGATTGCAACTCGGTTCTTGAAATTCCCGAGGATACTTATTCACACCCTACAGTTCCCATTTATAAATTCAACCCATTATTCCTACTGAGAAATATGGAAGAATCCCTTGTGGAGTTGGGCAGCATATAAATCCAATAAAATAAAAAAAATAAGTAAGTAAGTAAGTAAGTAAGTAAGTAAGTAAGTAAATAAGACTAATACATTAAAATGGATCAACTGTGTCATAAGGTTTCACTGGGATAATCTACTCTAAAACAGTATGACACTGTTGATCTTTTTTCCCTGTAGAAACTATAATATGGAAAATATATGTGTCTAAATCTCTTATTTGTGAATCTCTGTCAGGTGGATCTGTATAAGTATGGCTGCAGGTGGAGCTTGGTTGCTCAAATATGGATTTTTCTAGCTAGAGGCTCAACACATGCATAGGTGGTGAATCAATTGATTTCCTAGATAGATACTGTTTTACTATATGGTACTCTAATGAGCCAGTTTGGTGTAGTGCTTAAGGCACCAGGCTAGAAATTGGGAGACCCTGAATTCTAATCCTGCCTGAGCTACAAAGCCAGCTGGGTGATGTTGGGCCAGTCACTCTATTTCAACCTTTGGAAGGAGGCAATGGTAAATCACTTCCAAAATCTTGCCAAATAAACTGCAGGGTTGATAGTAGGCAGTTGTCAGGAGTCAACAGTAACTCAAAGGCACAAAACAAAACAAAAATGTACTCTAAGACAATCCCAGAAGAGAAAACAGAAGGATGCTATTTACCCCCTCCCCCCATTTAGGCCCTTTAATCTGTCCTAGACACAAATGATAAAACATTTTGCATTTTTACAGCACAGGAAAAAAACCAAGAAAAAGCCTACAGAAATGTATAAGGAAGTTAAATTTTGTACATGGGTAAACTGTTATAAATTCAGGGGGGAAATACATGGGCACAGGGTCAACTCCCACATTTCTTGTTGCTTTTTAAAAAGTTCTTATGCACGGCCAGGCAGTCGATTGGCTGTTTTCTTTGTGGAGGGAAGTCCTCGGAGAAGCTCCTCGGGGACAGTGGCATGTCTTGGAATGTCCTTGGAAGGCTCTGTTATTTCAAGGTTAAAACCCCAGAATCCTTTCAGATGCAATTAAAACCCCAGAGTCCTTTGGGATGCAAAGGAACCCACACCGCTTCAGTCATCAAATTTGATCTTCTTTGCTTGTGGTCACCACCGCCTCCTTGGCCTCCCCTGAAGCCTCCACCTCCTTTGCCTCCAAAGCCTCTTCCTCCTTCCTGGCCCCCAAATCCACCTCTGCCACTGCATCCGCCTCTGCTGCCCTGGCCGAAGTCTCCACCACCACCTCCCCCAAGGGGAGTGGCCCCCTTGGGCTTGGCAAAATCACTTTGTTCTCATCGATCTCTCTATCCTCCATGGCTTCCTTGGCTGCTTTGGCATCTTTTGTGGAGCTGACGTCCACATAGCCAAACCCTTTGGAGGAGCCAGTGTCCCTGTCAGTCACTATTTTCACCCCGATGCAGTTTTTGAACAACACTCTCAGTGCCTCTTCGGTGGTTTCCTCTGACAGCCCTTTGACAAACAGGGTTTTGCTTTGCTGACTAAAGCCTCCTTTAATGTTGGTATTTCTGTTCTGTCTACCCAAGTTGCTGAATTCTAGTCTGATCATGCGGCCTTCAGTCTCTGTGTTGTTGCAGGAGTCCATAGCTTCCTTTGAGTCCTCAGCTGTGGCAAAGTCGATGAAGGCATACCCTTTGGGTCTTCCCTGATTGTTCTGGGGAATCCTGATGGCCGATACTTTATCGAAGACCTTTTGGAGGCTTTCTTCGGTCGCATTGTAGGAGAGATTGTTCACCACCAGCGTCTTGGATTCTCCCCCTAATGGGGCTCCCTTGTGGGTTTTCTGTTATCCTGATGGCTCTTTTCACCTACGTAGTCAAGGACAATGGGCTGGCCATTTATTTATTTATTTATTTATTTATTTATTTATTTATTTATTTATTTATTTATTTATTTATTTATTTAAATGGATT
>JANHGD010003869.1:165854-176809 GCA_027560375.1 Imantodes cenchoa | reverse complement strand
GGCTGAGTCAACCTTGAGCCGGTGAGATTTGAACAGCTGAACTGCTGAACTAGCAGTCAGTTGAAGTAGCCTGCAGTGCTGCACTTTAACCACTGCGCCACCTCGGCTCTTGATGTTAATGTGAAAAATAATTTTGCTTTTGTATTTTACTGATTGGTACACAAGAAAAGAAAAATAATCTTTGTTACCTATCTGAACCTGAACATGGCATCAGACTTTATCCTTCAGATACTATTGGGTATGTTTTATCTTGATTTTTAAAAAAAAGTATTATATATAGAATACAGGCAGAAAAAGCCCATCTATTTCAAATCCGATCACAGATCACAATTAGTTCAAATGCAAATACTGCATTCCCTCCCCCCCAAACTAAATTTGCCTGGTTCTGAATTCACTTTGGCATATATATATATGAAAAGATTCAACATGACACCTTGGCAGATTTTACATATTGAACTTTATGTACAAAATTCAATTTCAAATAAACATTTAATGTAAAAACAAAAGGTTCATTAAACAATTGTCTTTATCTACTGTACCATTCAAATGTTCATCCAGTTTACATGATTTCTTCAAAGTCTCATTAAGAGTACATATAGAAAATCCATCTTTATTATAAATAGAAACAAAGGGATTCTCAGCTTTTATTATAAATGGACATGACATACAAAGTTTACTTGACAGTAATTTGATTACTATTTTTGGGGGTCATCAACTTTTTGTGCAAAGAATGCTAGCCTCCTTTTAAGCATTGAGAGCGCGACTGCTTAAGTGACATAAGCAATAACTCTACATCTATGTCTCTCCTAAAATATTTCTTTACATATGTGCACAGCTTTAGCAAATTAAAGCCCAAGAGAAATGCTTGCCGGCTATTCAAAGGTGTAATTAGAGTTTGCTACAACTCAGAGCAGACAAAAGACATCTAATGAAAACTGTAGTCTCCCTCTTTGCTATTGACACAAATCTGTGACTAAGAACTCAATACTGGATGACAAATCACATCCACACCATTAGTTAAATAGTCTCACAGTTAAACACACCTTTAGGGACCAAAGTCAGTATTTACAGTTTTTATAAAGTTTTGAAAATCTCCACTAGGAAGCTTCTTCCCCATCCATTCCAAAGCCAAAATCCAAAACAGGGAACTGCCTCCTTACAATGATGGAATGAAATAAAAAAAAATGTAAATTGTATTTACATAACTGATCCTTTATAAATAAGGAATATGAAAAATGAACTATTTAAGATTTTTTTTAAAAAAATGAGGTGATGTCACTCAACCACAGTGCTTGCTGGAACAAACCCTTGGTGCTGATACTGTACCAGTAGTGAAGCTACTTTCCATTGGAAAAAAAGAAAATCTGTAAACATATGTTTTAATGTGTTAAGAGCAGTGCAAGACTGCACCAGACTTTTAGTTAGCATCTGTATTGAATGCAATACACCACAGAATACTTGCAAAAGAAGTGCAACACATTTTCTGGACCAATTTTACAGTGTATTTTTCACCCTTAAAAGTAGCATCTAAAAGTCCCAGGTTAACTGTGCTTTGATTCTGCAGTCTGTATACATGCAAATATAGGCAGAAATGCCCACCATCACCTGAAGGTGTTAAAGCAGCATATCGTTATCTTCATCCACCCTAAACTGTCTGATCTCATATACCAGATGATATCAACAAATTCTTTTAGGCTACTGGCACAATTAATATAGTATATCCCTGTGTTTGCAATAGATAAAGCAATTTCCCCCCTAAATGGACATTATAGAAGTGCAATATTACACTTGAATGTTTAAAAATGTATTTAAAAACTGCAGTCTTCTAATTTGATAGAATAAAAACAAAGGATCAAATTTAAATGATACATTATTTTCTACAAAAAGGAAACAGAATTTTTAAGTACAAATTATAAACTGTTCTGATCTCTTCTCATTTTTAACTCCGTGGTAGGAAAGTCAACCATTACTGATGCAAAAATCTTTATATAAAAACTGGTTTACATATACTTAAGTTATGTAAATTCAGTACATCTCATAATTAAAATTTCCAAAAATTGTATTGCTCTTCATGCTCAAACTTTGAGTATTGTCATTACATCACTAGAACTGATATACATGTTGCACTTGCGTAATTATTTCAATAGGAACCTTATCAACACTATCTGTGATGAAATCCTTTCTTTCCAGCAGTGCCTGTTAAAAATCTGTGTATCTTATTAAATTCCTTATAGAGTTCATGCATCTTAGAATATCACTTCATTTTCTTTGTCGGCTGGTCTTTTCAGATCTTCTGTTTTCTATTCTGTTTTGTCATACAAGATGTATTATCTATTTCTGAAGACCGTTCCCTAGAATTAGCATCGCTATAGCCATTAGTTGCACTTGTCTGTTCTTCTGTAAACTCCTCAGATGATGTGGCTGTAATGGACTCTCCTTTTTCTAATTTCTGCTGCATTTCTCGGAGCTTGGTAACGGCTTTGTCTATTGACATAATGCTTATAAGATTAAAGTCGTGCATGCTGACTAGATGAAGCATAAAATTCCGACACAAGTTCTTCTTAATAATTTTGTGTCCATAATTTTCTACAAACAGCATACAGGCATGATTCATTTGATTGTCAGCAATAAATCTGTTAAAACATAAAACAAATTATTACTATTTAGTTGGACTCAGTCACCGCTGAAAAAACAAAATTTGGATTACTCGGAATTCTCAAAAGATGCAAGTTTTAAAAGAATCTTGTTTAGAAATACCATTCTTGCCCATATTGCTACAATTTCCAACTTTTAAAAACATTTTCTCAGTACATTAAAGGATAGCAACATATTTAATTTTTTAAAAAATTTGAATTGAAAATATGACTAATTTTTCAGCCGTATTTGTTGTTCTCGTCCATTTTAGATTAAAAATAGAACACATACCCATGTTTCATAACATGTAGATTCCATAATTTCATGACTTCTTTTTCTCCTTCATTAACATCAGAAAACTCTTCAATTTGCTGTGGTGAGACAACCGTTGACAGTTAGTTAAAGCGAAGGAAATAATAATTATAAGGATGCCACAACACTTGGTTGGATGGGCAATAGTGGGGTCTAAGTACTAAGAACTCTAGCATCTCTGGAAACAATCAAATCAGAAAGTTATAGAATGTAATATCTAATAATAAAGACCCTTTTCCTCATGCTAAATTGATTTTATGGAGAAACCTAACTTTAAAAACCTGGGGGAAAAGATGTAATATAAAAAAATTGGATGGAAGTGGAGGTATCTTGACTTTGGATCAATTGGCAGATGATAAAGATGAATTTTTAACACCCTAACCCTAATATATGCTGTGTTAAAAGATAAATAACATATATCAGATGTAACCCAATAGCAATATTTACAGTTACAATATTTTTAACACTATTTGGACCAGTAGCATTTTTTGGTTTCTGAGATACTAGAACCATCAGTTAAATCCTTAAAAAAAACACTACTACTGGTATTGGTTTTATAGGTATTTGTTATCAATAAATCGGTGATATGCAGATGCTAAGAAACAAGTGGAATAAATAATTATTGGGTTTCTATATTGCCTAGACAAATGAAGGAGTGTCTTAACTTCTATAGCAAGAGTGTCAGTGGACCTCAAATTATGATTTAAGCCAGCAGCCCTCAACCTTTTGGGACTCAGGGACTGGTTCTGTGGAGGTTTTTCTGTGGACTGGAGGGGATGTGATTTCACGTGCTGCCTGCATCCCATAGGGTTCACTTGTTTACATGGACCAGTTTCTGGCATGCCACAGACCGGTTCTGGTCCATGGACATGGTGTTGGGAACCCCTGACTCATGCAACAAAAAATATTTAGAATTTATTGGACTCCCATTTACATTTGTAGAAAAAAGGATGGATTAAGACAGCATTTTGTTGGAGATGTAATAAAAATGTTTCTTTAAAACACATGCTTTTACAGTGTCCTACACGTAACAAGTTTTGGGAGAAAACAGGACATTATTATTGTATATATTCTGTATATATTCAGAATCTGTATATATTCAGATTCTGAAATGTTTCTTCTATATTACTTTAATTACTATGGAAGGAAAAAATACATAATGTAGGGAAGGCAACATTTCACATTCAAGATGGATCTTATGGTCATAAGATTTCCATATTTTACAACTAGGGGCTCATAGATGGCAAATATCAGGTATTAGATACAAAATGAGGCCATACATTTATTTTTCCAATGTTGCAATATCAGGGTTTTTTGCCATAGCAAGGGCCCAGAGAATCCATTTATATTGCCCAATTGTCCAATTTTATATAGGTGTATATTTCAAGAGAATGTTATCCTTTGAAATGTTTAGCTTTTGTCGCACTCATGTTTAGGAAGTCCACTATTCTGTACATAATCCAGCTCCTGCTATTTCCACCAGCAATTGTACCAATTCCATCTACTAATAATATTAGCAGATTAAGGGAAGGTATCACAGTCTGCTGTGATACCAAGTTACCGTTATAGTTTTCTCCCGTAGCCATTCGGGATCTTTTTCATCTTCACTATCAACTTCCATTTCTTGCGGGCGTAGAGGTAGACAAGTATCACTGTGAAAGTATAATCGATTATGGCCACTGCTATATGTTCTTTGCTGTTCTACTTCTCCATCTTCAGATTCAAGAAATTCCGACATGCTGGCTTTTGTACGCTTTGGTCTGAAAAATGAAGTGTTAATGTTTTCAACCAGGTATTTAAACATCTGAACAGCACTGCAACCCTACAAAGACCACTTGAGGACTGAAGCCTAGAAACCTACAGGTAGTTGTTTCCTGGCAGCAATATATCCAGATTATCAATTATTGTTGTAAAGTTCATTTAAAAAAACCAACATATCAAAACTGTAAGCTCTCATAATATCACAGTTAACTTTCTCTAATGTGACGAGAGCATCACAGATGTGATTTTTACTCATATACATCTGCAGACGAACTCCATTTTCTACTGACCTGCATACAAGGATATGTGTTATTGGAGTTCGCTTGACTGGTCCGTTACGACTGAAGGCAAACCCAGGCTGACGATGAATATCCTGAGGGTTTCCTGCATAGGAGCCATCATAACACTCATTGATAGAAACATCTATCCTAGCACCTTTTGGATGATACTGCAATAAATAAAAGAATGAGTTTTCCAAATCTTGCTGCACAAAGATTCCAAACCAACTTTTAGCCACTGCTTGTTTATTCTGAGTTACTGGGTACATTAAGGAGGATGAAAGCACTTAATGTAGATTTTTCACTATTGTAGCTACTATGGCTGAGTAGTATTGAATAACAAGTATTAAATTTGTTCACTTACCTTCTGGGCTCCATCTAGAAATTGACAATGTAGCTTTCTATAATAGAATACTCTTCCACTAAGACAACATCAGTGGAAATATTAAACTCAAAGTGATTTTATTAGAATACTTACCACATAATTGAAAATAAACCGGCTGTGACAAAGCTTGAGATGTTTAAGTAAGCTGTAAAGCTTGCGACAGTTCAACGTGCACCATGGGCAATGCAAGTCATCTCTAGCTTCAGTCTGTTGCCTTGTGTTGTTATTATAAAGAAACTAAAAAAGGAGATTATGTTACTATGAGTTTGTTTAGAAAAAAACCTAGATTGCAATTTATTTTCTTCTAGTATACATCTTATGAATCAGTGCATATTTCTACTGAAAACCGAGAAGTAATAGCTAGTGCCTTCTTTCATAAAAAAAATGGGTGCGGGGAGAATGATTACAAGCCAGTTTTGCCTAGTGGTTATAAAGCACCAAACTAAAAATCAGGAGATGGGGCGTGCTAGTCCCACCTTAGACATCAAAGCTGGCTAGGTGACTTTGGGCCAGTCACTTTCTCTCAGCTCAATACATCTCACAGAGTGGTTGTTGTGGAAAAAACAGAGGGAGGAAGGAGTATTCGGTATGTTTGCTGCCTTGAGTTACTTAAAAAGTAACAAAGGTAGAATAAAACTCTAATATACAGATAGATAAAATAAAACAATCACCCGTAACAAACAGCAATATTAGATAGTCAATACCTGATAAAATATTCTGAGTTTCTGGCGAGGCTCATTTGTAACATCTCTCTCTTTTCTTGTTTGTAGATCTGATGGCAAAGATTCCTTCACAGCTGAAATAGAACCTGAATAGTCAATGACTATATAGTTTTAATACAATGTACAAGACTGAAGTTTTTTGAAGGCCATTTTTGCTACAAATGCCAATTACAGCAATCAGTAACTGAGGAATTTAGTTAAATTTTTATTTCACAAAGACATGCTTTAACCAAGACAACAAATATCAGCACCTGGCTGATTTTCTTTGAGGCTATGAATCTAAGGAGGGTTCATCCTGATCAGTATTTTAATGGCAGCTCCTACGATTCCGGCTAGACTGTGAAGTAAAAAAATCCCTGCAATACCTACAATGGAGGAATGGTTGGTGAATTTAATAGAATGATAGACAATAGTGTTTGCAGATGGCAAAATTGACTTGTTTATTAGGAAAAGTCTACATTTGATAGTGAGTGGACTTTCTGCTGAAAACGAACAAATAAAAAAGATAAATGTTCTGAGTTTTATGGTTAGAAAGGGTATAATGTGGAAGGGAGCCATTACGTAACCTTACAGAGAAAGGACAGCATAAATGTACTATATTTAAAATTACTATAAAGAAGATCAGAAACCACTTCTTTATATTTTTCTTTTTCATTTATTTTCTATTTACTTATCACATTTCTTTTAGTTTAATCTCAATATGACACATGTAATATTTTACATTTATTTGAAATAAAAAGACAGCTTTAAAAATTACTCCGGCAAATTTACAGCAAGCAAGCAGCACAACTTAACTAGTATTTCCGTTTCAAATATTCACCTACCTATAGTCTGTGTAGGTTTAACAGAATTTGACTTATTTTCTTGAGGGAGACTCTCGGAATTCCGTGTTGAAAGGGGCTTAGCTATAGGAGTGGCAGGTTTATCATTTGTTTCTCCGGTCCACCGAAGCGTAAACTGAAGTGTTGGTCCCTGAGAAAATGTTTCAAATGGTGGAAGCCTCTGAAATAAAACAAAAATAATATTTTTAAAGAATTTTCCAAAGGAGTTGTTTCGTAAGGTGAAATGGAACAAATCATCCATAAAAAATAATATTGAGAAAAGATCATTGTTAAACTATTGTTAAGAGCCAAATAACCTTCACTGTAATACTGCCATAGCGGGACAGTGGCATGGCTTGTGTACTGCAAAGATTTATAGTAAGAACGTACCATACTTTACATCTAATTATATTCTCATGTAACAATTTGCAAATTTTATTTCCCCTTTAACTGTTCACTCACAGCCAGCAGGACATTTCAAATGTGATCCCAACACACCAGTAATGATCAGTCATCTGAACAACAAGCCTGATGTAGCATAATCCTCTAAAGAAGTAGTATTTATTTCAAAATATTTCATTTGGAGCATTGCTGTATTACAGAACTAAACTGTTCTTTTCCCTTCTAGTCACTTACCCTATTAGTAAAATGTCAAGCCACTAACATCAGAAGCTAAGGAATTCATCAACTTTGTACATTTTTTGTGAGGAGTTCTGGTGGCACTAGTGGGCCTTACCTTCCCATCAAGTATTGTTTCCCATGTTGCTCTTTTCTTGCTGATGGGACATTCTTCCATTTCTTGCATGGCTACTTCATATTCTCCATCAAGAAGCTGCAACCGTCTGTTACAAAAAATGTTATTCAATATTTAATTGTGGTCATAGGGCCTGATTTAATTTTTATGGAGTTTATCGGATTTCTTCATTATCTCTAAATTACCCACATTAATGTTGTCAAATAAATACAAATTTCTTAATGTGGAAAGGTAATAAACAATATAACTGGAACAAGAAAAGGATGAGAAAAGGATGAGAAAAGTAAAATGTCAAAACACATATTAGGGTAAAGAATTAAAAACTCTTGACGCTAATGTGAACAAAATCATTCAACTATTTCCATCTAAAACCTGTTTAAGGAATTCATAGATTATAATACATTATCTTATAATTCAACTGTTAATCATGTTTCTATGTTATTTGGAAGACACATAGTATACCGAAATGTTAGTTGGCCTATTGCTAATTTTTATCTCCAAGTGTTTGGTCTTTTTCAGACTGGCAGAATTCCTGTATCAGAAATATCATAAACATTTAAAAAAAAGATTTAGTGCTACAAATGTTAACCGTATGCTATATGTCCTTTGTCTGTGAAGGTGATTTATATAAAATAATCTTCTATTTTAGAAGGGAAAAAATGTTGTTTCTTTAGTACACGGATCTCTGCTGTGTTAATTATGTATTCTGGACTGACTTATGACTTGGCTTAATAAAAAGAGGCTGGATCCCAATAATGTAAAGGATTCTTGATCTATTTTAGGATTGGCAGATACAGATAGTCTTCAACTCAACTGAGGCCAGGACAGTTGTTAAGTGAGTTTTGGCCCATTTTACAGCCTTTTTGCCACAGTTGTTAAGTGAATCACTGCATTGTTAAGTGAACCATACAGTCAGTAAACAAATCTGGTTTGCCCCATTGACTTTGCTTTGTTTGAAGCAAAGTCAATAGGGAATGTTTTTCAGTACCATTGTAACTTAGAACAGTCACTAAATGAATGATTGCAAATTGATGTCAATCTGTATATAATATTATTGCTTCTATTATCTCTTCTATCAAGCTTTCTCTGCTCCTTAAATTTGCTCCCAAATGATTGACATACACAGCCACCCACTCATGTTCAGTCTTTTCTTGCTTCTTCCCACCCTTATTACCATAGATTTACTTCTCATGTTTGGTCCAATTGGATGAATTCTATTGTTTAAAAAACAAACAAATGTGGCATTTCAAAATGTACTGTACATATGCTTTGTGTGGTTCTAAAATAACACACACTGTTTAACATATCTTTCGCAGATATAACTACTTTTCAGTCTATTTAGTTGCCAAGCTACCATTGTTAATTGTGGTTAACAGATTTCTGGCAGAAAGATAACCCTTGAAGTCCAATAAAGGACCCTATTTTAAAGGTATTAAAATTAAATTTCAAAGGGAACCCTCAGGTTAAAATAAAACCCACATTTAAAAGGCTAATAGAAACATATGTTTCTATTAGCCTTTTAAATGGGGGTTTTATGCCAGAAAAACACCTCCTTCTTAAGAACACATTACCTATTTTTATCAAATACAGTCATTTGTGCTACAAAAGTCTTTTCTCCATCTTCACGGTTGGAAGAATTTCGTTTTCTTCGAGTTGGAAGCTCTTCATTAACATCTGTAATTAGATACAGTTACTATATAAACATACATATTAATAATTCACTACTCGTGTAGTTGAGGTTTATTATTTGAATTTGCCCATAAATAGCTGTTTACAGATAAATAGTAAAAATACAAAGCAATAAAAAACCTAAAACCATACCCCTTCTTTGGTATAGAAATCCTTTCTAGGCAGCATAGTTTTAATATGAAGAAGATGATTTTATTAAAACAATTCACTGTTCTCAATTGCATATGCTCTAGTCTAGATAAAGGGTATTAAGGCACCATAAAAGTAAACTCAATTTGCATTCTGCTAACATAGGCTCTTTGGATGATGCTGACAGGAAAACCAACTTTATGTTAAAAGACAATGGAACTTGTAAATTTGTAATCTTGTTCAGGGCTGATTTTTCTTTTATTCAAGGTGTATCGTTTTTCAAATACTAGCCAGAGAACTTTCATTACTCCTGTTTCAAAATGTCTGACTTACATATGCTATATGTAATCATTCTCTAGGGCAAAACAGATTCTAGTCAATATGGAAATACCAAACTACTTAACTGAATTGTATTTATTATAGCAATATGTTAAACTTTCTCAAACTACCTGCAATAAAATGATTGCATCAAGAACTGAAAACCTTGCCCTCAGGAAGTGGATTATTCTCCATTTATGTCTTTTTCCAAGTTGCTGTTCTCTCCTGTTTAGATTTATAATACACAAGGCCAAGGCCAAAAAGCAAAGTTATGTAAGTATTAGGTTTTTAAAAATATGAATATTCTATTGGACAGCTATAGCAGCGAATTTAGGCTCCTTTGGAGAATGAAAGATAGGAATAAATAGTGATGTGAGAATCTTTTACAATCCTTCCTGAAAAAGAAAACCTTACTCAAGGACACAGGGGGCTGAGCCAAAACTGAACCTAGACAGATAAAAGGTATGCATGAAATCTTATGCAATGAATGCTTACACATTCAAGAACTGGCTCCATCTTTTTATATCAAGTGAAAACGAAATAGACTACACGCTTACCAATATTTTCATTTGTTTCACCATTTATCATCCCATTAAATTCTCTTCTTCCTGGACGAGTTACTCTGAATAATAATGAATAAGACTTCACCATGTGGCTGTTACTGGGTTCAAACTCATTGCTGGAAACGGCCAAGGATGGAAAGTTGCCTGGCTTTATTTGGTTAGTGTCTGGATTCAAAGGTACTTGCTTCTTCCCTGTAGGTACTTGTCTTATGGGACAGCTAACATCCTGTAAACAAAAGATAAGATGATTTGCTGAACACAACTGAGCAAAACCCATTTATTTATTTTACAGGATTTTATATATTCCCCCAATACATAATCTGAGTGGTGCACAGTACCTCCAATCCACATTAAAACAAAGCAATAACTAGATGGGGTTCTAGAACATAGGTCACCAACCTGTGGTCCGTGGACCACTGGTAGTCCGCGAGAACATTTTGGTGGTCCGTGGAGAAATCTTGGCCCCTGGGCCAGATATGGCCAAGTGCAATTAATCCTGTCCAGGAAGAAGAAAGGGAAGGGACTACAGCTACAGCTCTGGAATATGGGACTGACTTTCCCAACAACATCAGCAAGCCACCATCAAATA
>JANHGD010003867.1:0-10629 GCA_027560375.1 Imantodes cenchoa | reverse complement strand
GCCCACCAAGCCATACCATGCCCACCAAGCCACACCCACAGAACCGGTAGGGAAAATTTTTAGATTTCATCACTGCTCAAATGGGCTTGCTTTCACAATGTGTTCAAAATTCAGACTCATGACTCCTCTAAGGAGATAAAATTTGGTAAAGGTGTGGCTACTGGCTGCTGCTGCACCTGTTGCAGTCACGTTTTCGGTGTTCTGTGACAGTTTCCTATCCAGTCTCAAAGTCCCTCGGTGCCTCTGTCACTCAGCAGCAACCAGTAACCTGCCTGCTAGAAATGGAAGGGAAGGGGGAGTAGGGATGATGGAAGGGAGGGAGTGAAGGAAATGAATCCTCAGCATACCTTTTCTGCCCCAAGCAGCCCTCTCCTCCCACATGTTTCCCGTGTCTGCTTTTCTTGACCCCTGGGGCATCTTCTTGTGTCCCTAGTACCAGGAAATGTCCCTGATCTGTGCAGTACCTTTCATATATTCCAAGCAGAATGATGGGCAAGGACCAGGATAATGTATTAGATGCCTCAAAATGGCAGGAAAGTCCACCACCTATTTTCATAAATTGATACAGAAGGATGTCAGGATCAAAAAAAATATAGATTGTGAATGCTGCGTTTGCCCCTGAGGTTACAGGTTGCCCACCTCGTTACAAAGCATTATTGGTGAAAATGAAGTATTTTCTTTTGTGCTGGGAAGTATAACAAAAAATTACAGAATTTTTGTTTCATCTCCAGATCTTGCAGTTCTGAACCTGGCATTTTAATCTATTTTTCCTTGAAACTTTAACCTTTTTCATTTGTCTTTTTATGTCTGTTTTTTTAACCTGCTCTTCTTTCTTACTCTTCACAAAAAGTCATAAATATGTATGATATTCATATTCAGTAAGTAAATGTCCTAATTTTTGATTTAATGGTATTTAAAGATATGAGTTCATTGTAATGCTGCCCAGAATGGCTTGTTTTTATGCACAGATAGTAGTGTGCCATGAATTAAATTCCCAACAACTAGAATGAATATATTGTCATAACTAATTACTATGTTTATTCTACTTATTAATAAACATAGGGTAATAAGGCTAATTCCTTTGTTGATGTGCATTTTTGCACTTATTTATCCTATTGGTTAAGAGAACCCTTATCAAGCAAATTTGCCATGTTTGATTGTGAGGCTGATAGCAAAGGGTAGTGTGTGTACCTGAATCACTCTTATAATAATCAGAATAAAAGGTATGCTATATACCTGGACAATTCTTAAATTATGTTAGATTTCTTTTAAGGAATAATCATAGCATAGTATGAGTGATTCACAACACAACCTTCTAATGGCTGCCTAAACATATTTAATATGAGCTAGTAGTGTGAGGCGACAGCCAAAAAAGCCAATGCAATCCTAAATTGCAATAGCAGAGGAATACAATCAAGATCAAGTGAGGTACTAATACCACATACCATAAAGCCTTAGTAAGACCATACCTAGAATACTGCATCCAGTTTTAGTCACCACACTATAAAAAAGATGTTGAGACTCTAGAAAAAGTGCAGAGAAGAGCAACCAGGATGATTAGGGGACTGGAGACTAAAACATGAAGAACGGTCACAGGAACTGGGCATGGCTAGTTTAGTGAAAAGAAGGATCAGGGGAGACCTCATAGCAGTGTTCTAATATTTGAGGGGCTGCCATAAAGAGGGAGGGGGCAAACTATTTTCTAAGGCACCCGAAGGACTAACGGAAACTGAACAAAGAGAGATTCAACCTAGAAATAAGGAGAATTTTTCTGGCAGTGAGAACAATCAACCAATGCAACAGTTGCCTTCAGAAGTTGTTGGAGCTTCTTGACTGGAAGCGTTCAAGAAGAGACTGGACTGCCATTTGTCAGAAATGGTGTAGGATCTCCTGCTTGGGCAGATGACCTATAAGATGAGGGCGGGGCCAGTCAGAGGTGGTATTTACCAGTTCTCCAAACTACTCAAAATTTCCTGTACCAGTTTTCCAGAACTGGTCGGAACCTGTTGAATCCCACCTCTGATTTTAATGGCCCCACCGAGAAGCTTTATAGAAAACAACAGTCCATGGTCCTTTTCAGATGAATGTTAAGAACATTCTGGGATGGGAAGCAGAGTGGTTTCATGGATAAGATTTTAGTTTGCAGATTTTTCTCTGATTTGGAAGAAAACATATAGAGGATATTTAATTAAATTCTGTGGGGTTATTTATAAAATCCAAGAAACCTTGAAGTAACATCCAGTATTTTTTTAAAAAAATATTTTCTAGTAGAATAAGGCTGGAAAGCATATGGTCTAATTGTGTCATCTGGCATCTGTAGAAGGAAGAGTTGCTATTAAAACATTGCCACATCCACCAAGATTTTGCTGAGGACGGGAAGACAGATTTTTCTTCATCAAATGAGTGTCCCCAAGTACAGTCTTTTTCTAAAGTTAAGATAAAAATAACATTGAAGCAACCTTGATTCTGGGTGACTATATCCAAGCAGTTTTCTTGGTAACATTATAGAAATGATTTGTCATTGTCTTTAGCTGGTCTGGGTTTTTTGCTGTGTACCAATGGGAATTCCTAGGTAACAACCACAGATATGCTGCTTAGCTTGTGAGAGTATCAGGATTGGCTGTTTGCCTAACAGTCACATAATTCACTTAAATGTACTGATTTACTTAACAACCATGCCAGAAAAGGGTGGAAAATCAAGTCAATTTCACTGAACAACTTCCTTGCGTAGCAATAGAAATTCTAGTTCCAATTGTAGGTGCAACTCAGGGATTAACTGTACTACCCCATGTACATTGTGTTACAGAAGACTTTATACAAGGTAAACAGGTAAATGTGAGTCAGGGCTATCAGAAACACCTGTAATTAGCACAATCAACAATGCTGGGTGAAGTGACTCCTAGCCAAAGTCTGCACCACTAATTCATTTGGAATTGAAAATCCAGGAGAACCTCAATCACAGTCCTGATGTTTTATGGAAAGTGTGACCTTGGGTAGTGTCAAAGCTAGAATCAGGTTTGATCAGACATTGACAATCAACAAATTCTATAGCACTATAGCACGTAGACTTATATTCCGCTTCACAGAACTTTACAGCCCTCTCTTAGCAGTTTACAGAATCAGCATATTGCCCCCCAACAATCTGGGTCCTCATTTTACTCACCTCAGAAGGATGAAAGGCTGAGTCAACCTTGAGCCTGGTGAGATTCGATCTGCCAATTGGCTGGCAGCTGGTGATCAGCCGAAGTAGCTGCAGTACTGCACTCTAACCACTGTGCCACCACAGGCTCTTCAAATCTCTCCTGCAAAGATTTAATTTAAATATTTTTGAAGCCATCTGGATTCTTGCAGTCCTATTTTCTCACCACCTGTACCGATCTAACCATTTTGACTGAACCATAAGGGGAAAAAAAAGAAACTTTGAAATGACCCATTTGAGGCAGTTTGGTGGGAGGATTAGAATATTTAAATCCAAGTCTACAAAATCCAAGAAAATGCCTTTCCCTTTTCAAAGTAAAATTCTATGAGGTTAAATTACATTTCATGCATCTCCAATGGAAAAAATCGATCAGATTCACCTCACCTCTGTGAAATCTTGATTTTTTTGTTATTACTCAGTTGCCAGCCTTCTCTGACTCTTCATGACCCGATGGAAATCATATTAACCAGGATAAGAAACAAAGAAAGATGGGAATAAATTGTGTGTGTGGCATTACTTTTCACATTATAATTGTTTTTAACAGAGTAGAGAACCTTTACAAAAAAGTTAGTGGAGGGGGATAGCACTCCATCTGCTGATCCTTCTGGTATGGAGTTGAGAACAAGTGCCAAATACTCTATATATACCTTTAGATTTTCTATATATTTTAACCGCATGCATTTGTGGAAAGAAGTATAATATTGGACGGATTTGCCAGATCAGATTCAGATGCCAGAATTATTCTAAATGACTTCTTGTGAAGTACTGTTTTTGGAGTATAAAGTAAAACACTGTGTGAAAATAAGGTGGTGAAATAAGGAGTATGGAATAGAAATTAGCATATAAGACAGTGATGGTGAACCTTTTTTGGTTCGTGTGCACCCACACCCACGCCCTCCCCCTGTGCATGCGCATAACCCCCCGTGCATGCACACTCCTCCCCCCACTGCCTCCTGCGGATGCGCACAGGTCTCACAATGGACTTGTGAAGCCTGGGGACAGCCAAAAAATGGCCCAATGGGCCTACCGGAAGTTCGGAAATGAACTTCCGGTTGGCTTGTTTTTCACTGTCCTCTAGTTTCAGGAGGCTTCTCTAAGCCTGGGGAGAGCAAAAATGGCTGAAAAGAAGGCTGAAAATCAGCTGGCCAGCATTCACATGCACGCTGGAGCTGACATAGGGCAAAGCTTCGTGTGCCCTCAGATATAGCTCTGCGTGCCACCTGTGGCACGCATGCCATAGGTTCACCATCAGAGATATAGGCTGTTTCATTCATTATGAAAAATATTTCAGTACTATAATGGTTCCACCCTGATTCTATGTTGGGGATTAAATGCTATTAGAAGATTCCCTTTTCATTTTATCCTGACCTTCTGTTGTTCAGTGTACAGTAGCACCAAATTGTGGGATGCATTTTTCAGCCGCAAAGTATCCTTAGATCCCTGGACACAGCAACCATCATAAATATGAATCAATGTACAAGAATTTGAATTTTGAATCTGAATTTTGATCATGTGACCATGGGGATGCAGCAGCTGTCGTAAGTGTGAAGAAACTGTTGTAAGTCACTTTTTCCAGTGCCAGAGTAACTTTGCATGGTCACTACACAAAATGTTGTAAATGAAGAACCACCTCTACTACCAAATACAGGACAGGTTAATACAGGGTTGTCAAACTCACATCGTCACGGTGGCGTTACGTAATGTATTGGGACTTCCTCCCCTTTGCTAAACTGGGTGTGGGTGTGGCCAGCGCGTGGGCGGTATGACGTGACATATCGGGACTTTTCCCACTTCGCTGGGTGTGTCCAGTGTGTGACGCATCCGGCCTGTGGGCCGGGAGTTTGAAAGCCCTGGGTTAATAGAACCTCCTAAGCCAATTCATTCAGATCATCTGAAGCCTCGGTGCCAGATGTGAATCTGGTGATTGTCTTGGTGTAAAAACTGTCCCATCCTCCCTCTCCATCCCCTCGGCAGCAGCTGTCAATTTAAAGCAAGGCTTTGCACAGTTGACTGATCAAACAAGTTGCTGGGATTTTTTCTTTCTTTCTTTTTTTTTTTTATGGTGAAGCACTTTAATAAAAAGCCATTATTGGAGACAAAACTTTATCTTCTGCCTCTAATAATAGCAGTAGTTATTAAGGCAAAAGAAATTGTTTTCATCCAAATGTAAAAACCGGCTTCAGACTCCGGCTATGTCCGACACTGTGGCCTTTTTGTTGTAGCATTTGATCTCTTATCAGTGGCAATTATTTCTCAGCTGAATTTTACTCCAGATAACAAAAAACTATCATACAACGGTTCCTTCAGGGCACAAAGTAGTTGAGCGAGTAGCCAGAAATTATTTTAAATAAGTATGTAACTTTTTCCCGTGAGAGGAAAGAGGTCAAAAACGTTGCCTGCCTTTTTGTTTCTGGTCTGATGTAGATGAAATGGCAAAATTTGACTTTCTGCTGCGTGAATGAACTGTAGCAACCTTTGTCTCCTCTTTTTTCCCTTCAGAGGAGGCAGTCATAAAGCTCAGTTTCTGATTTTATATAAAACTTCACAACCTTTGCGCATAGGAGACATGACATGTTTTAATCATGGCTATGGAGAATAAACCTGGATCCCTGCAGAAAACGTTTTGAGAGGAAATAATAAAAAAAAAAATTACAGTAGTCTTCGACCATTCGCAGTTACAATGGCACTGGAAAAAAGTGACTTCTGACCATTCTTCACACTTTATGACTGTCGCAGCATCTCCATGGTCACATGATCAAAATTCAGTTGCTTGGCAACTGATTCATTTTTTTTTTTTTTGGTATGGTTGTAGTGACCCGATAGTGTACTTTTGTAGTGAACTTTCGTCACCTTTGGACAAGCAAAGTTAAGGGGGAAGCCAGATTCATTTTAACAACCACGTTACTAACTTAACAACTGTAGTGAGTCGCTTAACAACTGTGGCAAGAAAGGTTGTAAAATGGCTCAAAGCTCGCTTAAAACTGTCCTGCTCATTAGCAAATAGAAATTTTGGGTTCAAATTGTGGGTTGTAAATCTAGGATTACCTGTATGGGATTTCTTTATACTTGCATTGATATAACAAATACGTTTTTGTATAAAGTAGTAGTAAACCCGTATCATCCTGCCTTCCCTCCTCCCACAATAATATTTTAAAATTAATGGATTCTGGAGAAAAGAACCTCTGTCCTTCTTTTTAAAATGCCAGAAACTTTATGAAATTGAGGATTCTATTTGTTTTATATCTTTGTAACTTTACATATCCATAGATACTTTCCCCATTTTTGCTATGCAAATTGCGTTGATACTATATTTTTATTTTTATGCTATACTAAGGCACACCAATCACCAGACAGCATGTGAAAGGGGTGGTTGCCTCCTGCCTTCCATGTCTGGGCAGAATTTGGCCTATCCAGATGGCAGAATATTAAGTAGACAATAAGGCAGAGCTTACAGTATTTTTTTTAAAAAATAGCTTGTTATACAAATATAGAAGTATATTTTTTTCTGCTATGTATTCAAACTGGACTGTGATGAATATATACATATATTGTGTATATGTATAGGTACATGTATATATATATGTATATACAGTATGTAGCATGTGTGTGTGTATATAATAGGTAGTTCTTGACTTACGACAATTGTGCTAAAATATATGTTGTTAAGTGAGACATTTGCTCTGTGAGTTTTGCCTGATTTTACAACTTTACTTGCCACAGTTGTTAAGTGAATCACTGCAGCTGCTAAGTTAGTAACATGGTTGTTAAGTAAATCTGGGTTCCCCATTGACTTTGCTTGTCAGAAGATCGCAAAAGGTGATCACATGACCCCAGGATACTGCAACCTTCATAAATATGAGCCAGTTGTCAAGTATCTGAATTTTGATCATGTGGCTATGTGGATGCTGCAAAGGTCATAAAGTGTGAAAAATGGCCCTGCCCTACCCTACCCTACTCTACCCTACCCTATCCATCAACTTATCTCATCTCATCTCATCTTTGCATTTATCTATTTACAAAATATATAGATAAAACACGGACAGTTTTCCTATAGTTCATAGCATAGCCTTCTTAACTCCTGGAAGCTAATGGCGCAGTATATCTGGAAGCAACCAGATTGCGTAAGACTGTCCTGTTGTTTTGTGACTTTGGAAGGAGAAATATTGATAGGCTAGAAGAGACAGAAGAGATGGACAAGAAGAGGAATTGGGTATGTCTAGTTCAGGGCCCTGTAACTGCCTTCACGCCACATTTGCGTGTAAGGCAGCCTTCACTTCCTGCTGCTTCGGGCTGGAGCTCATGCCCTCCCAACTTGGCCGAAGAGCTGCAGGGAGGAGGGATGGGACAGGACAGAAGGCAATGGCCGGATCCTTAGGGCAGGAGAGAAGCTGCATCCAAAGACTGCTCGTTTGAGGAGGGTCTCCCCATGCACACCACAGCCAGCCAGGGAGTCGTGAGAAGGAGAGGAGGGTCACCTGAAGAGAAGCCTCCACTTGGGTGGCGATCATTCCTCAGCACACAGAGAGAGAAGGGAGATTGAGGGAGAAAGAGAGATGGGAGAAGAGAGAGATGAGGGAGGGAGAGGGAGAGGGAGAGAGAGATGGGTGTGGAGGAAGGGAGAGAGATAGAGATGCGGAGAGGGAAAGAAAGAAAGAAAGATGAGAGGGAGGGAGAGAGATAGGGAAGAGAGAGAAAGAGGGAAAAAAGCGAGAGATACCTGTTTCTCATAGAAAACATAGAGCCACTAAACCTGCATAGGTGTAGCTGGGGGGGCATGTGACTCGGTGGGAGTAATATCGAGTTGGCCACGCCCACCCAGGTTTTGTGGCTACGGGTGTTTTGTTTTCTCTGGGAAACGGGTCTAAATGGCTCTTTGAGTTTTTAAGGTTGCCGACCCCTGGTCTAGTTCAATGAAATGAAAGACTAGGGGGGTGATATGATAGCAGCATTCCAATATCTATGGGGCTGCCAGAAAGAAGTGAGTTTACCTATACTCCAAAGCAGCTGTAGGCAGGGCAACAAGCAATGAATTGAAACCTAATCAAAGAGAGGAGCAATCTAGAAATAAGGAGAAATTAACTGACAGAACAATCAGTGGAGTTATTTACCTCCAAAAGTTGTGGGTGCTGTAACACTGGAAATTTTTAAGAAGACTGGACAACCATTTGTCTGAAGTGGTATAGGTTTTCCTGCCTGACCACAATGTTGGACTAGAAGACCTCCAAAGTCCTTTCCAACTCTGTTATTCTGTTACTAAATGAATTGTTGTAAGTCGAGGACTACCTATATTACGAACTATTACAAATTTGAGACCAACGTAATATAAAACTCAGAGAAAACTGAACTGTTTATGCCAGAATCTTCCAAGAATGTTAGGAGAATGCTACTGTGTGTCAATGGGAGATTAAATAGTCCTGTTGTAAGTTAACTACCCAGGGCCTCCCAAGTGGAAAGTGAGAGACTGCCAATTAAAGAGGTGTTCCTAGATGATTTGATTGTGTTAGCAATCTGGCAGAGGGTAAAAGTGTCTGTTTTGGAAATTTCATGTTGCTTACATAAATAATAATTAAATGTCTTTGATTTGTATTACACCTGAGTACACTGTGCCTTTCCAATTTTCTGGCTTGAATTGTTCTTGCCAAATATAATGGAGATAGAAGTGGCAAGGAGACACTCAGAATCTATACAGTACATAAAATTTTACAGTCCTCTCTGGACTAATCTGTTATCCCAGATAAGCATTTTTACTGCAGGTCAGTATAATAGGCCTTTAAAGAGTTATAATGGGTCCTTTAACTGGAGATCTGCAATGTCAGAATTGGCAGAGATGGGAAAAATGACCTATTTGATCGGGACAAAACAATAAGTTCTTGTACAAAAGACTGGAAACCCTTTATGGATATCTCATATTTGTTGTTAATCCGGTATAAGGGATGAGAAAGCGAAGTAGGTTTTTCTTAGACTGAAAAATACTCTGTCCTATTTTCAGAAAAATCAAAAGGCTGCATTGTTTAAATCATGGAAATGTACTGCCCTCTGGAATGACCTCTGGAATGACCTCCCCGTGGAACTCCGCCTACTATCCAATCTCAAAACATTCCGCCGGAAACTGAAAACATGGCTCTTCCGGCAGGCAGGCCTGGACTAGTTAATAGTATAGGGTTTTTTAGATTTTAAAGGGATTTTTAACGGCCATCATTATTTAATATATTTTTAAACTATATTTATTATATTTATTAATGTTGTTATTCTGTATTTTTAATTATCTGGCTGTGAACCGCCCTGAGTTCTCAGGGAGTAGGGCGGTATAAAAATCTAATAAACTAAACTAAACTAAACATTTTGAGCTATTTGGGAAAGGATCAGCTCTTTCTCTCCTGGTTCCTCTCCTTGGTTTGAATTATGATAATATTTTCCTAATGACTATCTTCCATGATAAAAGACTAGAAGTGGATTGTGGAAAATACGTGTTGCAGCGTCTTTTGTTGTATCAAGTCATCTTGAACACCTGAATGGCTAATGTTCATGTTTTAAACAGCATAGAAATGTGTATAAAGGGTTAGTAGACATATTTCATTTTCATATTTGTTATAGATGTTTTATTGTTTTATCTATTTATCCTGAAGTTGAAAATACTAATAGTCATAATATAATGGTGTCAGTCCAGGAACTTACCTTGTTTTAATGATAGGTGCGACTATTTCTTAATTAAACAAAACTCATGCTGTGTTTCTCTGTCTTGAAAATACCTTTAAATTGAAATAAACGTTTATTGTTCTTGTTTTCAATTTACAGATCCACATCATTGATTTTGATGATGAAAATAATATTATAAACAAAAATGTTCTTCTGCACCAAGTTGGTGAAATTTGGCACATAAGTGCCAGTCCGGCAGATAAAGGTGTATTTGCAACCTGCTATAATAAAAGTAAGTGTAATTTTCTTGCTGTTATTATTTCCATGAGAAATTGGTAGCTGGTTATTTGGCTGCATATGTACAATTTCTGACTGTCCCTATTTATATAAATTCTTCTTACCTTTGAAATTAAACCACTCTGTTAAAGCATACATTTGAGGGGGGGAAATGAGAAGTTCCAATAATTGTACAAACAAAAAACTTGGGAGTGAAATATATTCATAATTTAGAATAGAATAACAGAGTTGGAAGGGACCTTGGAGGTCTTCACCCCATTTAGGTAGGAAACCCTATACTACCTCAGACAAACGGTTATCCAACATCTTAAAAATCTCCAGTGTTGGAGCATTCACAACTTCTGGAGGCAAGCTGTTCCAACTGATTAATTGTTCTAACTGTCAGGAAATTTCTCCTTAGTTCTTTTTTTTTAATATAATTTTTTATTGAAAATTTTAAAAAAGCCAAGGCTTACAGTATAAACAGAAATAGAACTCAATACATGTTTGGAAAAAGC
>JANHGD010003865.1:12656-26053 GCA_027560375.1 Imantodes cenchoa | reverse complement strand
GTTCCCTCTTGAACCATTTCCAAAAACAGGCGAGGGTCAGGATTTTTTTTCTGATGTTCTTTTCTCTTTGGGTGCTTTTTACCATATGATTTAAATCAAGAGTCATTTCAGGTTCCCAGACAAATGCAGCTCTTTCGTTCCCCTTCTGTGGATTCCTGTCGGCTGAACCCACCATTGGCTGGCCCCACCCCTCCCCCTCTCCTCCCACTCACTCCTTGCCTGAGAAGGTAAAGGCAACGGTGGCGGATAGAGACTCGCTCCATATTCCAGAGCGGGAGCGAAGCAGCCCTGTACTTGCCTCTTCTTCCAGCCCTTGTTGGTGCTGCACGCACCTCAGTCGCTCGGGGAGGCACACAACTTTCTCTCCATCCTGAGACACTGGCCCGGCCCAGCTGCAGCTAATGCTTTGCATCGTAATGGACTCCAGGAGGAGGAGGGGATGCCGTCTCCCCCATTGTGAACCGTGCTAAATTTAAATGTGCTGTGTGAGGCACTGCAAGAGCAGCAAGCAGGTCGTGGAGGTGTCGAGAGCAGCGGCGTGAGCCACGGCTGGGCCAGTGTCTCGGGGGGGAGAGAAAGTCACGTGCTTCCCCAAGCAAATGAGGTGCGCGCAGCACCAACAAGGACTGGAAGAAGAGGCAAATACAGGACCGCTTCAGTCCTGCTCTGGAATATGGAATGAGTCTCTATCCGCCGCCTTCACCCTTCTCAGGCAAGGAGTGACTGGGAGGGATGGGCAAAGGGAAGGGCCAGCCTGGAATATTATATCAGGTGCTTTCATCATTTTTTAGATTTACAAGCGTATCTATTTCAAACATCATGCTTCTACTGACAATTTTATAACCTTTTATGTTTTCCACTTAGACAAAAACACTGAAATGCCATTTAACTATAAAGACAAGGGAAATCTGTAAATATGTTAGCTAAACATGTGCAGCTTTAGTTTTAATCCTCGATGCCTTCAGGACTAAGTAGTAGGTTGATGGAAGCCTTGCTCAGGATCTTAGAGGAAGTAGTTGTAGTTAACAAGACCAGGTCTGGTGTCCTGGAACCAAGTGATTTAAAGTATCATTTTTATTCACCTCAACTTGCCTGCATTTAAGAATGAAGTATTTTTTTCATTTGCTCTTTTTTATGGCTGTTAAATTGATTAACAAAAAAACATCAGTCTTCTTCTACAGTAGCCCTATGCAGCTCTTTTGTTATGTCAAAAGATGTCTGTTTTTCCCCCCAACATTTTTCCTACAATGCCAATTGTTTATAGATTTTATTAAACTTTTATATTATTTTTGTGGTACTACATAACCTCCCCAGGGAAGAATTTTGCCTTTCATAGAGTATCTAAATATATTTTAAATATTCTAATATCTAAATATTGATATTTGACTAAAGTAATTATATTAGGAAAAATTATGCTAGTTAATTTGAATATGTCTCTGGAACTTTAGTTGTTAATTGTTCTATCATTCTATTTGTTAATGCCAATGAAGATATTAATATATTTTACAATTAAGGACAAAGGTCTTTTCAACACATTTGTGGACAATAGTACTATTGCTCTTCCTATTATCTTTGGTGAATATTCCTTCCATATCTTATTTTATTCCCCTCAAGGTTATTTCTAGGTAGGCTCCTTTTGTTTTTGCTTCCCTTTTACTTCCACTGTGTTTCAGTGAGAAACTAGTTATTCTGTTCTACCCATAAAGAAATGTGGGTGCTCTGATTTCCAGAAGATTTGTTTCCCTGGGAAGGCATAGTTTAATGGGGCGTTCTCAATGTTCTGTTATTATCAAAACTTGGATGAAGCCCTATATTACTTCTTTCCCTTTGATTTTGAATCTTAAAGGTGAATTTATTCTTAAGATTCTTCACTAACCTCAGCACATTCTGAGATTTTACTTTCCTAATATTATCTCCACAGTTGTGAACTACCTGTCTGAACTTTTGTGACCTGGCCCTATATATTTTTTGTTTTCAGATTCTCCCTAAGATTTTGGTAGAAGTTTTAGCCGCTTCTACTGTCCTTCATTTTTTTCTTCTTACTGAAATTTTTGCAGTCTTTGGTAGTTGATTTTGAGCTCATTTTCCCATAATTTTTTTTTTCCTGTATGGGACTTACTTACTTACTTACTACTTAGCATAGCTCTGAGTTTATTAAAATCTACAGTTTAGTCTAAAATATAAAATGACTATCCTCAGTTTTAGTTTACCTTTACATCAAGAACTCCATCATTACAGAATTACCCTGTTGTTCTTCCTGCTTCCTCAACTAAGTGTTCTTTATTGATTAGTATTAAGTCAAGCATAAAGTAATTGATTGCCTGGTGCCTGTGAAGGAGAATACTGTCAGCAAGATAAGTCTGGAATTTCCTGGAAAGTCTATCCTTCACAATGATTGTTCTCCACTAGATGTCAGGGTAATTAAAGTTTTCCATCAATGCAACTTCATGCATCTTTGAAAGATATGCAATTTGCTTTTGCAATGATTCATCCACTTCCTCTACTTGGTTTTGCAACTAATAGTAGACATCGACAACAATATTGAACTTCTTTTTCCTCTTTCTCTTGTTTTAATCTGAATGCTCTGTACAGTGTTGTCAGATTTATTCATTTGGATTTATGCGCATGAATGGATATTTTTAACCCTCAGTATAACTTTTCCCTTTCTTTCGTTTTTGTTTCCTTTGAACAAATGTATTCTTTAATTACTATATTGTTATAACTGTCACCGCGTTTCTGCTATTAAATCATATTTGGCCTCATGTATTTCTTCTACTTCAACCATTAGAATAAAGACAAAAGACATGCATTTTATGACCCAATTTTCATTTTTCCTGATATTTCTTGATTCGTTTTGTTCTTTTTCACCCACATTTTAGTTTCCCCATGTCCTTGTGGTCTTACTTCAAGTTTTTCTTTTCCACCTATAGAATTTGATTTAAACTCTGCTAATTAACCTCATGATGCTTTAGTCAAACACATTGACCAAATGGGAGCTATAAACTCATGCCAGCAGTCCTTTCATATGTATCTTTTTCTACATGACTAACCGTGGGATTAAATTGGATTTTCTTTGTCTATAAACATCAATTCAATCAAATTTATATTTGTATTTGAGCATAAAGGGCATATTTGATATGTTAAATAACTAATCATTTAAACCAAAATGTTTAAATATAATTGGTGTTAATGAATGTACCGTAACATAATGGGTTTTCTGTACTGCAAAATTATATTTGATATTTTGATGTTATCTTTCTGTGTCCTAAAATCAGTAAATCTCAGTATTTTAGATTATTGTTACAGTTCTTCTGATTTTGTTTTCTAAAAATAGTTAATACTTTCTAATCATCCAGATAGAATTGTCTCTTTCTTTCAGCCAATATGTAAATATAGTATTGCATGTTTGTATCAGAAATTCGATTAAAAGAAAAAAGTAGGGATATCACTTTTTATGTAGTGCCTGCAATCCTGTTACGTTATCATAAAACACGAGCCATTTTTTCTTTTTTTCTGAGTACGGTACATGTTCCTCTTCAGTGAATGCTTTAGATACTTATAGCAAAAAATTACTTCTATAATTTAGAACAGATCTTCCTGATCTTTTACTTTTTTCTACAGATAAATTTGCGCCTCATTTTGGTAAGTGGAAAAACGAAAGAGTTCTTGTTCTCACCAAACGATTCAGCAGGGGACATTGCAAAACATGTATATGACAACTGGCCAATGGGTAAGTACTAGAATGTTAATGTTTGTTATTTGGTCAGTATTCCAGTCTATTCTATGGAACGGGGAGAAAGAATATCTTCATCAAAAATAAAATATTAAAATGCTAATATATGTATTTCAAAATATATGCATCAGCTCTTTATGTGCTTTATCCAATGTGGTTTTATTCCCCCCCCCCTCCGTCTAAAATCAGTGAGTGTTGAATAACATTGAATGCAAATACCAGTAGGGCCAAAATTGTACACTAGAACTATATTTTTCATAAACTAACATTTTAAATTCTTATCTAGCAGGAAAAATGTCAAGAAGGGAAGGGCTAATGGAATGCAAAATATTTCAAATTCAAACCACCTCATTTTAAATTGTTTCACAATCCAAATAGACATCCTTAGTTGTTTTGAAAGAGTATTTTTTTAAAAAAGTTTTAAATGTGATATGGCTCACATTCATAACATTTTGCATATTATTAATAATTATACATCTATTATACTCTTATGAAATTATATTCTCTATATGCTATTTGGAAGTAGAAAAGTAGGAATCAGGCCTCCAAAGGCACTATAATTCTGGCTGTAGGATTGATCCTGTGTTCCCCTATAAATGTATATTCATATGCATATTTATCAACAGATAATGTTTATAATGTTAAAACTTTTAAACCTGAGTCCTCTTTTGCATGGATAAGCCTTTAAAATGGATGAAACCTAAATGCATGTAAGTAACTGACCATATGATTAGAATTAGATTAGCATTGCTCTCTGCTGCACTTAAGTACAATTAGGAATGTAGTGACACTACCATTAAATCATATTTAGCAATATATATCCTACGGTACTAACGTTATAATTAAACATTTACATAGAGGCTTGGGAAAAAAAACCCTTCAAACAATAATGGCAACATTTTTTAAAAAATCGGTAAAGTTAAAAGGTTTAACAGGTTGTAGAAATGGTAAAAAGAGAAATACAATAGCTGCAGCAGCAACAGCAAAGAAGAATAATGAAAATTTTAGCACGGCACCAAGTTCATCAAATTTTGGAGGAGAGTTCTAATGGCAAAGTACATCTCAGTAAAGATACTTTGCTTAATTGCTCTTATCTTTGTAATTTAATGATTGAGCAATTCAAAGATTATGCAGTCCTTAATATATCTAGGCACCAAGTCATGTACGACTTACAGCTATCATTTAACTTCTGTCTAGTCATTTTTAAAACTAATAGAATTGCCTTTTAAGAAGATAAAATTTCAAACAACTAGTTATTTAATTGCTATATGTTATTAATGTTTTTCAAAAACTGCCCATTGTATAATAGGTTGTAGTGGATTTATGTTAATGTTACCAATGGGTGCTTAATATTCGAAGACGCACACTTGATATATTACATTCTGTTATTAAAAGACATTCTTATTACACATGTCTTTTGGGTATTGTAATCTAATACTAATGCTTCAAACTTGATCTCAAAGTGGGCATGCAAGACTCTCCAAATGTTGGACTGTAGTTTTTGCCATTCTTCACCATCATCCATGCTGACTAACAGCTGGTGAGAATTGATTAACATATAACCTGGACAATTTGAATTTGTTTATTGAATTTATACTCTGACCTGCTTTTTTCAACATTCACGGGAACATGACCTACAAGCAGAGTCTTATAATTAAAAAGAGACTGGTTGTCTCATCAAGGCAAAAGTTCAAAATATACTTCCAAATCAGCTTCGGATACTTACCCCCCCCCCCAAAAAAAAGGTGGGGGGAGAAGGCTTACTAGACTATTTGTTAATGGAAGAGTAGAACTGGAAAGTGGAAACGTGATATAACTATAATCTGTACAAATTCTATCTCACTGACGAGAAGCTCCATTGGAGAGCATGCCAGTTCTGAGAGTTTTCTGTTGCATATGGATGGTCAGAACTTCTCTTTGAACTAATATTTAATTAAATATCCTACCACTGGTATACAGTGTGTCTACCAGCCAGTCTAATAAATATCACAAGTTGCTGAGGGGTTTAGGAATATAACAAAGTGGCAGTTTGTCTATTGTCAAATTAACTTAAATGCTCCAATTGAATGATTAGCATAGTTACAGTGCTAAACTTGAATCTTAGAGCTTTAACATCCTGCAGCTTTAAGCTGCTAAATTCTTACGCGTAAACTGGCTGGAAGCAAAGCTAGCAAAAGAAATACATTTCCAGATATCAGTTTTTTGGCCATAGTGATGGTTTGTTTGGACTGTATTTATCATAGCCTGTGATTAATAAATTCCCTGCTTGTTTACTCCTGAACTAGTAAAAAACCCCAACAACCACAATTATGTAGATCAATTCTGAAGCAAACTCAGATTTGCTATTCAAACTATGGTAACCCAATTTAGTTTAGAGCTGAAACCTAGTTAATGTTAACCTTTGTATAATGGCTTCTATGTCAATGTCCAGAGTAGGAGCTCATACAAAATCTCAAGCATTGATCTTCCCCTCTACTAACCCGTATTTCTAATGTGTTTGTTAAAGTAGAATGCAGGGATATACTCTTGTGTGTTTCTGATACTAAAGTGAGAACATAACATTTCTCCCATGTCGAAAGCAAATTTTCATGCATTTATTTTTCCACCTAATAGTGGAGCAGTAAGCAGAGTGTATAGGCAGCCCTATCTATGTTATATGGAAAAGTGCAATAATTACAAGCCACAACTCTACTTCATGACCAAACTTGATAAGGTCATTCTCTTCATTCACCTTTTGCCATTATTTGCCTCTCTGTCTGTGTGTGTGGTCTGAATATACACATACACATATGGCCAACTCTATGTCACTCACGACATCCTCTTTCCTCTCCTCACCATGCCCCTCCCCTCTCAGCCACTCCTTGTCACGCCCAGCCTCATCTCGCCTCCTGGCCACTTGCCTCAAAGACATCAACATATCTATAGTTCTGTAAAAAAAAGTGTTCACCTTTTTTCGACTTTATTATCTGCATCTACATACTATAAATGTACTTTCATGGATCACTGAAAGGAGAAAATGGCTCACATGCTTTGCCCAAGAATATGATAGGCAGGTCACAAAATAGGCTTTTGAGGGGCTGTCACAAAAGAAGGGGGGGGCAATATATTTTCCAAAGCAGCAGAAGGTAAAACAATAAATAATGAATGGAACAAAGAGAGAAGCAACCTAAAACTAAGGAAAAACTTCCTGACAGTGAGAACAATTAACCAGTGGAACTGCTTGTCTCCAGAAGTTCTGGGTGCTCGATCACTGGAGGTGTTTAAGAAAAGACTAGACAGCCATTTTTCTGAAATGGTATAGGTACCCCCCCCAAGGTCCCTTCTAAGTGTTATTCTGTTACTCTGACCCCTTTCCCAGGCCCTCCACTCAGATTTTGGCATCCTCAGTTATCCTACCTAAGCAAGAGGTTGGACTGGAAGACCTCCAAAGTCCCTTTCAACTCTGTCTTTCTGTTATTCCTGAGCTAAATGCGCGAAGACATTCATTGGGACCCTATCTCTTTTGCTCCCTCTGGACTAATGAGTTAAAGAGTTGCGTCTAGACATTCATTTTAATACATTTTTAGAAACCTGCAGTTGAAAGTACTTCATGTCTCCTTACCCTGAAAACCCAATTTCATTTGGAATTTAATCCCAAGCTGATCGCCCTTTTAGCCAGGCCCAAAAGGTGAGCGAGTCATGCCGTGTCCCCACCTTTTGGCCGAGTGCGGTGGGCCTGGAATAGAGCTCCCTACCCTGTCTTCAGCCTTACCTTACAGCCTGCGGGGCTTGCACTTCTCTGCTCACTGTGGCTGCCCACGAAGGTAAGGTGAGGACAGGAACTCACCCATTGTGTGGCACTCAGGTTTCAAACCTGGGCTGCTGGTTTTCCAGCCGACAAACCCAGCAATGCAGTACTGCAGGCTATTTCTGCTGACTGCTGGTTGCTGGCTGCCTGCAATTTGGCAGCTCGAATCTCACCAGGCTCAAGGTTGATTCAGCCTTCCATTCTTCCAAAGTCGGTAAAATGAGGACCAAGATTGTTGGGGGCAATATGCTGACATTATAAATCACTTAGAGAGGGCTGTAAAGCACTGTGAAGCGGTATATAAGTCTAAGTGCTATTGTTATCTTAACCGCTGAGCAACTGGGTCGTGCTCCGCCCCTTTTTATGGGAAATGAATCTGTTTTCTAATTGTTTTTGTACGTACAGCACTTGTACTTTATCTACAGTCATTATACTTTTATTCTAGTTTATTACTTTCTTTTATTTTCTTTCCAGTCCATTCCCATTTCTATTCTTGACTCAGCCAAATAATGATTTGGTCCTTAACTGAAAACTTTTATCACCCTTGTGTCCTTAGTGAATAAGCTCAATGTTTCATCACAAACAATCAAATGAAGTGTGTGCTTTTAGAATCATCCCATTGTGATATATACATCTAAATAGACTAATACTTAACCCACATAGTTGAAACAGATCTTTTTCTAAGCAGGTATTTCTAACAGTTACTAATTTGATTCTTACTCCCTAAATAACCTATTTTTTCTATATTTTCATCTCATTTGTACTGAGCTGTTAATATCAATTACAAAATAACTTCAATATAAACAGATTATATTTATCAAGTATTTTGAGAAGGAATTTCTGGAGTTATTTTCTAGTTCAGTTCCCTTTGACTTGTCTCTTTAAGGCTGAAATTAAAAACCTATCTTTATGACAAGAAAAGAAACATACTCAAAAGAATATTTATAAACTAATGTGTGATTAGCCTTGCTGGAAGCTTATAAGAAGTAATATATAATTTCAAAATTTGATAATTGAATTGTGTTATTTTTCTTGTTGCTTTTCCAGATTGGGAAGAAGAACAAGTGAGCAGTCCAAATATTCTGAGACTTATTTATCAAGGAAGATTTCTTCATGGCAATGTGACACTAGGAGGTAATGAAAGAAATGGGCTTATAAATATCATCTGAGTGAACTAAAAATAATAAAAAGGATATTTCATTGATTTGGAAAGAATAGAAAGTTGAAATACGCTTTTTGGAAAGTTCAGCAAATGGTATAGTTGAAATTGAAACAGAAAATACTTTTAATATGAATTGTTTTTAAATTGATGTTATAACAGTATTATAGTTTTAGTTTTTATATTGCATTGGGAATGTTAGAAAATATAATCAAAATGAAAGTAAGATTAAGGAAGTGTCCTAGATCTTATAATTATGAGTAAAAAAATTTGATGGCTGATTCAAAAAAGCATCTAGCATTGCTTTTCAGATACACACTACTAGTTAGTTACACAAGAGTGGTATTATCTCACTTGGAGTAGAAAAGCTGTTCAGTTGTGCCCCCTTGTGGTGTGCCTCACTGATTCTTTTTAACTGAATAACATCTACGGTATCTAGTACCTGCCATGTTTTCTTAGATTGCTAATGACATCTCAGATGGAGTATAAATGTATTTGGCTATGGACAATTTACCTCTAATTTCTACCACAGCACTTAAACATGAAGATTTTTTAGCTTTCAGAAAATGAACAAAATTGACAGAAGAATCCTGCATTTAGGCTTATCTTGAGACACAGAAAGGAAAGGAACTGGAACCGAAGATGTAATGAATGAGTGCAGGCAAAAATTCTTATGAATACTGAAATAGAACTAGGTTCAAATAAAAAGCCAAAGATTCCTACTCTGACTTTAGAGATGATAAACTTGTTTCTTTTTTCTCTACTACTATCTCTTATCACAATGCAATGTGCAGGATTAAGACTTTTGAAACATGAAGAAAATTGTTTCTTGGAATGTTGGAAGCATTGGGATTCTTGATATAGGCTTTTCCCAGATGATAGGTTTTACCGGTATCACTTATTAGTATATTTAGTATATTAGTATATATTTTCTGAATGCTTTTTCTTGTAGCATTGTTAATGTGTTCTTGCCTCTATATTTGTACTTGGCATTTCCCCCCTACTTTTAATGACTTCTTTGTAATGATGCCTCACACAAGGCAATGTAATTCAGGTTTAAGAAGGACTAACAGATTAAATATCTTTCAAGAAAGCCATCAGAGATGTCCATTGAAAAGCTAAAATTAAAAGAGCACTTGAGGAAATTGTCTCTAGTCACTTCCTCTCTATTTATCTCATAGCAGGAAGTAGAGAACCTACTAGGTAGCAATACAGTACAACAGATCCTTGTGTTTTTCATTTCTTTTCAACTTTTTTAGTTGCTTTGACCTTCCTTTTTCTTCCAGCCAGTGTGACCATGTACTTGGGAATAATGAAATCCCCATTTCTCAGTTTATAACATTAATCTGAAAAATAAACATCATGGAGTTTTGAAATTACCAAACGACATCTCTGATGGGCAGATACTGAAGAAGTTAAGACAGAGCAAAATAGACCTGCTATATTTACAGTACATTTGGATTGTGCAGATATTTAGATTCAAAGTTAGAAAAGTGCTTCAGATCCTGTGTGCAATGCATGTGTCCAACAGATGAAAAGCACATTTTCTTATCTGGATTCGTACACCTGCATGGTAGCAGCCAGTGGTCAAACTTACTTCAATTTTAAAAGCTAGAGTTAGCCATTATTAGGACTTTGATGACAAAACCTCTAGGAAAGAGCAAAGCTGTAGGTCCGTGATGGCGAACCTATGGCACACGTGCCAGAGGTGGCACACGGAGCCATATCTGAGGGCACGTGATGTGTTGCCCTATGTCAGCTTCAGCATGAATGTGTGCGCGGGCCAGCTGATTTTCGGCCTTTCAGGGGGTGGGGGGAGGCTGTTTTCGCCCTCCCCAGGCTTCAAGAAAGCCACCTAAAGCCTGAGAAAGACAAAAAACGGCCCAACAAGCCTATCAGAAATTGGTTTCTGAATTTCCAGTACGCCCGTTAGGTCTGTTGTTTGCCATCCACAGCCTCTGGAGGCTTTCCTGAAGCCTGAGGAGGGCAAAAAAGGGCCTACCAGAAGTCTGGAGGCATCTGTGAAGCCTGCGCGCATGCATGGGAAGGGCGGCATGGGGGGGTTGTGTGTGCATGCATGGGGGAGGGCATTGCATTATGGGCATGGGCACGTGCGGGTGCACTATTGCACATGTACACTGTCACACGCACGCGCTATCGCGTGCTCCCACACCCTTTTGGCACACCAGCAAAAAAAGGTTCACCATCACTGCTATAGGTTATGCTTGGAAATTGAAAAGCCCGTCTCAGAAGGCCATAGCAAGCCACTTTTATATTACTGACAAGAATACTAAATGGACAGGTCCATAAAATCAACAGGAATCAAACTCAATTACAAAAGAGTTTATACACACAGACACACACACTCATCAGTGTATTATTGAATGTATGTATATAGATTGTAGTATATATTGCATTACAGTTTCTTCCATTCATAATTGATGCAATCATTGGCATAATGATGGGTAATACAGAGCAACTAATGTGAAGGTTCAGTGAGTATGAAGTGATATAAAACAGCTGTTCAATTCACAGCAACCTCATGGGCATAGAAGTGTTTCATTATCTGTTATTTTAATTGTCTCAATTATGGCTACATAGACTTTTAATTTATCCTTCCACATCAATAGATTTGCAGAAGTTAATAAAATACTTTACTTTCTGCTTTTTCAACTTATATTCTATATAAGTATAGTAAGTGGCTTGAGAGAGCCAGTTAAAGAAATGCTAATTTTTTTTTTTAAAAAAAAAGTACTATGAATACTAGCAGAGTCAGGAAACAATTGTAATGCAGTTGAAATTATGGAACAATATTGTGCATTATAGAGGAGCATTACAAAACATTTCTTTCTTTTTTGCAGCATTAAAATTGCCCTTTGGCAAAACAACAGTGATGCATTTGGTGGCTAGAGAGACATTGCCAGAGCCAAATTCTCAAGGTAGGCTTAGCAAATTGCAACATATTTTAAAATTGGTTATTATAGAGGAAAACTGAGAAGAAAACTTTTGTTTGTTGTAAATATGTTACATTTATGATCTATTTTTCTTGGGTTTCTTTGAACTATTGAATTTAAATTCAGAATTGGACATTTAATTTGCCAGATTAATCTGAGACCAAAACTTGTGGGTTGGGTTAGGCCAGAGGTCTTCAAACTTGGCAACTTTAAGACTTGTGGACTTCAACTCACAGAATTCTCCAGTCAGCTATGCTGGGAGTTGAAATCCACAAATCTTAAACTTGCCAAGTTTGAAGACCTCTGGGTTAGGCCATGGAGCCTTGAACAATATTAGCTGTACACATTTGTTCTTCGGTGCAGAAGAATTTGGTTGGAGAACTTGGTTGGAATAGTGTGATGAGGAAGGGGGTGAGATGCAGAGGTGGGTTCTAACTTACCTCGCTGCTGGTTCATGTCCTCCCGCGTCTCATGGCCGCGCATGTGCTTTGCGCACACACGCATGCGCAGTAGCAAAAAATCAGAAAAAAATTCCCCCAAAAAAGCCGAAAACAAGATGGTGACGCATGCGCAGTGCCGGAAATTTTGCTTCTGCGCATGCGCAGAAGAAACAAAAACTGGGGAAAAAATCCCCCCCAAAAAATCCAATTACAAAAAAAAAGATGGTGACCACCACGGACCAGCACTGATCCGGTTCCGTGACATCATTGTGACGTCACCAGCTGTTTGCTACCGGTTCAGGCGAACTGGTCTGAACTGGGAGGAACCCACCTCTGAGGTAAGGGTTGTCTGTTAAGCATTTATTGCTGCCAATCTGATACACTATTTAAAAAAATTTTTTATTGGAAAACTACCATTTAATCTACTTTTGATTTCCAAGAATAAAAAAACAAGACAACAGGAAACTTGTGGCATTTCCCATTGGTTATTTTTATGGCTCTTATTCCATCAGAACAAAGCCAATTCAAAATATTCCAGTGAATCTTTTGCGAAAATAGGATAGCGGTTGTTTTCATCCCCTATTACTAGACTATTCAACATTATAATAATACTCTAAAGCTTTTATAATGCATATATGGTGTTTTGCATTAATTATCTTGAAAACATTTTGTTTATTTTTCTGTAGGCCAGAGAAATCGTGAAAAAACTGGAGAGAGCAACTGTTGTGTGATCCTGTAGAAGCGCCACTGTATCTGCTACTTGTGATGTAGAATAGTTTTTGTCTCTCATGCTGCAGGATTAGAGGAGACCAACATTGTTTCAAAAACCCTTTCTGCCTATCTGTGAATCCACTGAACTGAAATATTACATGAACCTGGTCACCCTTTTTTTCTAGAACAATGAATACTTTTTTATTTCTACTCTTTATGTTGTTGAACAAGCTTATTAATGCATCATTTCGCCAATGAATTTTCTCTCCAAGAAAAATATTTAACTACTCTTCAGCAGAAATCATTTTGCTACTTTAAAATCATTCTTAACCAGAACTTTAACCAATCACGAATACTAGAGGCAATTTGCACTAAAACAGTTGACAATATATAGACCTCATCAACAAATGTTCTTAAGTATTTCCAACACCGAGAAATGAATCAGCACTGAAAAAAAATCCATAGGTTTTTTTCTTAAATTCAGACATGGCCAATAGAAAGCAGGGAGATAGATGGGCGGGAAAGAGTAACTACTAAGTAAATTCTACGTAAGTCACCCTTGATGACCAAGTGGCACAAAACACTAACTACTAAAATTGTATGTGTGTATATA
>JANHGD010003864.1:5122-16046 GCA_027560375.1 Imantodes cenchoa | reverse complement strand
TACCTTCTCAGGCTAGGCAAGGAGTGACTGGGAGGGGAGGGTGAGGGGCAGGGCCAGTCAATGATGGGATCACCTGACAGGGAGCCACAGCAGAGGGCCCAAAGAGCCGCATGAGGCTCCGGAGCCGCAGGTTGCAGACCCCTGGGCTGGATCCAAAGGGAGAGAGAGCCTCTTCAATCAAGGACTCACAACGCACAACTTCAAAGCAGGCAGCCACTCAAACCTTGTGACCCTCTTCCTTCCTCAGAAGTCAGAATCCCAGAGAGCAACTCTGTCTAACCCCAAACTTGCTCAAGGTGATGGAGTCAGTCCAACTCACGTCCCGCCTGGAGGGGACTTGAGTTGACCGCCCACCCCAGCAAAACCACCCTGTGTGTCTGCCCATTTCCCCTAAAATGTTCCAAGGAGCAACCCATGATGCAGATCGAGGCTTGGCCACTTCTGCTGCCCTGGTCAGACCTTAGCCAAGTGCTCCGCGGTGCCCATTTGTTTTTCACTCCGGACAGGAGTTTGAGCATCCATTTCTCTAAGCAGGGGAAGACTTGGAGCAGCATCTCCTGGCTGCATTAACACAAGACGCAACTACATTAAAAAATAAAGGAAAAACTGAAGCTACAGACGAAGGGGTGGACTCGATCCCCAAATTAGCTGCTGGGCAGAAAAGACTCCAAGAGTTGTTCTTCCAGCAGCCTGGAAAAGATTCCTGAAACGGGAAGGAATTAGGGTAGCCTTGGTGAGATGCTGGGACACTCCCCATCCGCTCAGATGCCCTGGGGAGCCCCCCAGACCCAGCCCGCTCTCAGAAGGACACACAGCCTGCTTTGTGTGGCGTGACATGCCTCCGTGGTAGGAAAGATTCCGATGGAGAGTTCGGGCCTTTTGTGAACAGACGTTTCTTGTTCAGTAACACAATCCTCCTTCCCTTTGACGGCAGGCTTGGATGGATGTGGAGAGAAAGCGATATTATCCACATTATTATCGGAATGGTGCAGCAATGCAGCCCAAGAATTCTGCATGGAGAGCTCAGGCCCTGCCTCTGCCTTCAGCTGCTGCTAAGCAGGCTTAAGAACTCTGCTTGAAGACTGAAAAAATGTCTAAGGACACAATATTGCCTGCGGAGATAGTCAGCGCTCCAACACTCGAGACTTTCAAGGGGCGATTGGACTACCACTTGTCCAAAATGGTATAGGGACTCCTGCTCGAGCGGGGGGTTGGACTAGATGGCCTGCAAGGTCCTTTCCAACTCTAACACATAAATAAATAAATAAAAATCCAGGGTTCACAGATTTGTATGTATGCAAATGACCACAACAAGTCATTCAAAATTGTTCAGAGGAGCTTCACTACTTAAAAAATATTGCTGCATTTGGAATTTGGAATACTTTAATTTGAAGTAAGAGTTAGGATTTCCTGCAACATTCTGTACATCTGTCTTTGAAAGCCACATAGAAATTGCAGTACTTGTAAAGTCTAGCAGCCCATTTGTTAGTGTTGCAGGCTGCACTGATTGCCCATTCAGACTTCTCATTTTGCCTTGTAAAGTCCTCTCTGGCTTGGCGATTGTGTACTTGCAGGACTATCTGCTTTAACTTGATTCTATTCATCCACCCACATAAAGATGTAAAGGGTTTTGTCCAAGTATCCATAGGAGATTCAGGTGAAAGGTAAGACATTTGTGTTTTTCTGTTCCAGTCCACTTGAGGGACCAACACATTGTCCTGGGATTGGCTTGCCGCACCCATGCCAGCAGAGGAGGCATGGTGAGGATCCTGTTGGCCCAAGTATTTCAGTGGTGAGGTCCAGGAGAAGGGTGTTCTCTGCTGTTACACCTGCTCTCTTACCCCCTGAAGTGTTGGCTCCAGCCCTCCTGGCCTTCATAAGAGTCTAAAGACCTGGCAGTGGAAGTGGTTGATTGATTAACACCAGATTCCACCCCTCTCTCCTCCTGCTCCCATCCTTTCCATCTTCTACTTGGGCTACTGTGTTTGGCTGTATATTTTATGATTGTCAGCCGCCAGAGTTACCCTGAGGTAAGATGGCGGGCAATAAGCTTTTCTAAATTTATAAGTAATCAAGTCAGTAAGTAAATAAGCAAGCAAGCAAGCAAGTAAGAAAACAAATAAACAAATAAATAGGTGGGTTTTTTTTACTGGAGATCCAAATGTTCTCTTCACCCCTCACATTTAGGAAGGGTATGTGAAAGGGCTTGGGATGCATAATAGTGATAATGGCATAATATATAATTGGTTAATAATGATTGATTGCTAATATGTTAAGTTTTGAATTGTGTTGTGATAAATAACTTACTTAAACAGCTCCTGAGTTTTAGTAGTGTATGGTAATATAAAACAGAGTAAATAAATATCTTTTGTATTAGACTTTCTGATTTAAACATGTCTTTATAAATTGATCCCAAGACGCTCTGGTTCTCCAAAATAGGTTTTAGTTGATGGGAACGGAAGGGAAGGAAAGGGGAAGGGGAAGGGGAATGATATGATCCCATAGTATGAGATTACATCCTAGCATGATAATCTTGGATCTAGAAAAATGAAATGCTAATGTGAGTATTGTTTATTGATTGTCAGAAGAATATAATCTCCCCTCCCTAAATTAAATGGGAGATTAGCGAAACATATTTTTAACCTTTAATCATTTACAATAGATATGGGAAAGACTTTTCCATAGCAATATTAAATCCATTCTCTCCAAGCTATTTGCGGGAAAATATCTTAGTATTCCAAGAACTAAGCAAAGTGCTCATGTAGATTAAATGAAAGAGAAACATTAGTCTATGAGCTTATTTATTATAAATTTCATTTTGCACTTAAAAAGGTTCAACACAGCTGCTCATTGTTACATATCCAGCTTGACCAGAATATGTGAATTTCTTACTGGAGGAATTAGTTTCCAATTGCATCAAAGAAGTCACAACTTTTTGTTTTTATTATTGTTTATATTTGCTTTAAAGCATAGACAATCCAATATTTCATGATCTAATATTTGCATGATTAATTTACTTTAAACATCTTTTCTAAATAATGTTTTTGTTTTTAATTTCGGTTTATATTTCTTCATAAATAAAATTGATTGGTGGTGAAATATTTTAAATACTTTTCTATAAAATTTGGCAAAAATTTAAGACATATATCAGGAAGAACGACAGTAAATGTAAAATGCAACTAAGTGTCAATATATGATTAAATACCAATTTATAAAAGTAAAATTGGTATATGTTAAAATATATTTATCCAGGATGCTGATTTTCATACTTTCTTAATAATACCCTGATTTATTGTTAAGACTGAGCGGCACAGTGGCTCAGTGGTTAAGACACTGGGCTTGTCAGCTGGAAAGCCAACAATCAAGGTTCAAGACCCAAACATTACACAATATTGCTACTATCCTCGCCCTAGTTCCTGCCAACCTAACAGTTCGAGAGCATACAAGAGCAAGTAGATAAATAGATACCACTTCAGCGTGAAGGTAACAGCACTCCATGACATCATGCTGGCTACATGACTGCCGAAATTTCTTCATATAGTGCTGGGTTAATGGTCCTTGAAACAGAGCTGAACACAGCCCCCCATAGTCAGCTATGATTAAAATCTGCAGAGACTCCTTTACCTTATTTTATGGTTAAGACTATAGCATTTGAATCAATGTAAAGGAGACTCCTGTAATCTGGCAGCTGTTCAACTAATCAGAAAGCCAATTTTAGCCCTACCACAATTTGTGTGCCTACCCACACTTACATTGCTAGATTTATGTGAGATGGGGAAAAAAAGGAATAAAGAAATCACTGTCGCTTCTCCTCCTTACTTTCTCAAAAGCTGAAGCTGCTGGGAAGGATGAATAACGATGGCAGTATTGCACCAAATCAGACAGCAAAAACTCTCTGAGCTGCTATAATCAATTAAAGGCTTTCCTATATACAAAGATTCATTGTCAGGTGTCTGTGTGAATCTACCTGAAATGAAACTCTCATCCAAAACACATGTGAGCTATAGGGAAAGCTTTAGAATATGTATAGCAAGATTGATGCACAGATTTGTCTGATGTGATCAGACAATTTCAGCTTGCTATAGCATATGCTAGTTTGGTTTCTACCGTTTCAGCTGTTTCAACAGTTTCTAAAAGATTGTGTTCTCAAGCAAGATTAATTTCATGTGAAAAAATTGATATTACTGAAAATATTTCTGTTGTCATGGGTCGCAAGAATGTTATTGTATTATACTTTATTTTTAATTTGTTATTGCTGCTTTTACTCTTGATGTTATTGTTCCCTATCTGATTTGGTAAATGTCTTACCAGTTGTTAAATCTACTGTTTTAACTGTATTGCAAATCAGTTTAAGGTTATTTTTAATGGAATGTAAAATACAGATGCTTTAAAGGGGCCTTAAATTGAGCTCATGATTATAGAACAGAAGGAAAAGCAGTAACAATATACCTCTTTCTTCTGAATGCAACTGAGACCAGGGTTTTCTGTTTGTTTGTGGGTTTTTTTTAACATCACAAGCATCAAAATATATGGCTGAGATGCCAGTAGGGACATGGATAGATTCTGTGGATCAAAAGTTGGGTGCTTTTTAGGAATGGCATCTGAATTTTCCCCAAATCCTTTAGAATCTAGGATTTTGTAACAGCATTCTTTTTTGTCTGTGTCAAAGCAAACAAAAAACAAAAAACCTCTGCCCATGAATGGTGAATGCCTGTAATGTAATGCCACTCTTGTGTTTGTTTTGTATCCTGTATGTAGTCAACTAAGCAATACTGGACTTTACATTTAATTTAAATATAATGAATTTCAATTAGGGTTTGCTCTCTTTCAAGGTTGACTCATTTCTCAGCAAATTAACATGCAGAACAGAAGGTTTTATATTCCATTGTCACCTTTTACCTAATCCCATCCATCTGTTTCCTCCATTTTTCTATCTTGAATACTTTCCCTTATTAAGCACCAATAATAAGAGGTGAGGGTAGTTTACAGAATAAGTTGTACAGTGATGAGAACACATTGGCTTTATAATTATCTTGAACCTAGAAGATTACAAGAAAATCAAACCAATATTACTTTACGTATTACAGAATTCTTCTTGTACTGTCATGTATTCTGATCATCCGTCTCTCTGAAGGATTTTTTTACTTTTTGTCTTGTCAGTTATTTTCAATATTTCTCAAGCATTTAAATTACAGGGTTAAAACCAGGAAGTAATGACGTCTGGGCGGGTGGGCAGAGTCTCGTGCTGCCACCGCTACCAGCATGTGCAATCTGGACGGAACTGGCAGGATTTCACCACTGATTCTATCCCTCCATTTATGCAGACTAGAACTATGTTGGATTTTTTGGCAGCTGCTGCACACTGCTGGCTCATATTTAAATCGTTGTACACTAGGACTCCAAGATCCCTCTCATAGTTACTACTATTGAGTGAGGTACCACATATACTGTACCTGTGCATTTTGTTTTTCTTGCCCAAATGTAGAACCTTACTTTTTTCACCATTGAATTTCATTTTTTAGGCTTAGTGTGATGTGAAAATCCAGCTTGAGAAATCAAGTTAGTTGCCATAACAAGGAAGTGTCTTTTCAAATGAAAATATAATTGACTATTACAAAAATTGAGAGGTGCAGTGACTCAGTGACTTAAAAGATGCTAGAGAAGATCTATACTCTTATTACAGCGTGAGGGAGTGATGAAATGAGCTCCCATCACTTGCCACAGCTCCTGCCAACTTAGCAGTTTGAAAGCATGCAAATGCAAGTAGATAAACAGATATTACTTCAGTGGGAAGATAGCAGTCTACCAAGTTTCACCATACACTTCGTACTGCAGCATGATACCATGCTGGTCACATGACTGAGGAAATGTCTTCAGACAGCGCTGGATCAATGGATTAAAGAAATGGAGATGAGTACCACTCCTGTCAGCTACGACTAGTGGAATAAAACCTGCAGGGACTCCTTTACCCATTATCACAAAAATCACAGTTTCCATCCCTTCTCTGTTAAGTACTAAGAAGTTTTGAAAGATTTTTAAAGGTTACTATCTTGTAGACTTATTTCAAAGGTAATTTAAAAGGAGATCCAAACTTTATACTGTAATTAACATAAAATGTAACTTTCTTAAAACCATAAGGAAAAAGAAATTAAATAGGTATGAAAATCAATTCCCAAACATTGCTTCCTTTTCTACTGAACCTTTTTTAATGATAGCATTTTTAAATAGAAAAAGATTAATTAGATATCCAAATTAACTGCCACTGCCTTTTCAATAACACTTGAAAGAATAACTCAATGTTAAATGGTTTAAAGGCAAAGAATCCATGAAAAGATAGAAGCAAACTGTGTATCTAAAATATTTTTTAAAATATTCTCTACATTTGCTACAAAGATCTTTTTTTTTAAAGTAATAAGAAAGATGTGGTTTGCTTCTTAATAAGAAAATTAAAAACACACTTGTATATCCTGAGGTGATAGTATTTTTACTGTATACACACATACCCCTGAATGGGAGAAAAACTTGAAATACTGCCAATGTTTCTGAAGAAGCTGCCTAGTAAGTGGAATTTTAGATATGTTATGCCAAAATAATAACAATTGAGTACTAAGATTATAAAAATTAAAACCAGTTTTAAAAACTTACCCAAGTGCATGAGTGCAAAATGTGCTGCTAGCTCTTTTGCATCTTCTACTGTTGTGCAGAGTTTGTCTGGCATAAAATAACTCTGGGATCCATTTGCAACTGCCGGAATAACAATCTTATATACCAGCAAAATTTTTCCATCTTGACTTGTAGTTGAATATAAATAATATTCTGGAGGTGCCCAGTTATTTTTGTTGCAATAATAATCTAACTGCATCACAGCAGAACTAAAATGACTAGATTTTAAAGAGTACATGCTAATTGGAGTAAGTTTTGTTCCTGGAAAAAATGGGTAAGTACACCTTTCAATTTCAGGAGGACTTGGACTATTCTGCCCATTAAGGCGTATTGGAAGATTTGCTGGTTTTGTTAGCGATTTGTGATGACCATCTTCTTTGTTTGTAAAGACTAAAATATTTTCAGAACTGGGGCTAATCTGGCCATTAAGGTGTTGTCTCCAAGTGCTTTCTTTGTTTACTGGCTTGGCTAGTGTTACCTCGATGCTAGCACCATCAATACATTTTCCGTTCATAACTGACATAGAAGCAACTGCATCATCTCGGTTGAAAAAATGAACAAAAGCGTAATCTCGAAGTTTTTTTACTCGTTCAATAGCTCCAGGTTTAAATTTGTTAAACTCAGCCTTAATTGTTTCTTCTGTGGTTGACATCATCAAGTTTCTAACATACAGTACTTTTACTCTCTGCATTGTTTCTTCATCTACTTCTTTTTCTGGGTCTGCCCAATCCACTTGAATAGTGTGCCCCCATAACTGGAAAGTTCCTACCAAAAAAAAAAAAGTCATCATCAGGTCTTTTAAAAATTTAAATAAAGTAGTTTAAATGCCAAGAACAATAAGGGCATGTATTTTAAAATAAATTATCTTAAGAAATTAATGGAAAGAAAGTTTTCTAACAGAAATCTTATGGTAATGAATTTTATGGCATTAACTCAGGGATGCTCACTGTGTGGTACTGTGAGTCATAAATTAATAAACTTGTTAGACCTGTATGAATTATAAAGTATTAATAATTCTGCAAAAACAAACTTTATCCAGTTATGTATGGCTTTTTTCAATACTCTCTAGAAACTTAAATTGCTGGTTCTGAAACTTCCTAGTTTGCTGACTGGCAATGTTGCAATCTGAATTCCTCTCATTAAATGGACGCAAGGCAGCTAGGAAAAGACTACTTCTGAATTCTTAGTGTTCTCTAAGCTTGTTTGTTTGCTTGTAAACATTTTATTACCCAACTAGGCAACATCATCAGCGCTAATAAGTGTATAATTTACTTTATGGGAAGCAAACTCACTCTCTAGTATGGATGGTATTACCTACTCAGATAATGAAAGATCTGCAAGCAAATATCCTCTCTCAGAGATCACCAAGGACTCCACAGTTAAACTTTGAGCTACCTATATTTCATTCTGTTGAAAATCTGCTGCTGAACCTTCACTCCCAGGAAAACCAATTGGATTTCAAGAGTATGGCAGCTGGCAAGACAGTTCTTGATAAATGTCATGATGAAACACCCCAAAACACATTCTGCCCGCTTTGTTCTCTCCTGCCAAGTTCTTGCTTTGTAACATCTCCCCCTTTTCAAAAAAAAGCCTTTAAAGCAGGACAATGGGGAAGCATTTTAAAGAAAAAGAAGGAAAAAGTGGGTGAAAGGTGGTGGAAAATAAGCTAGAAATAACACAAGGGAGATGAGGAAATTTTGGAAGTTGGGGAGTTTGCCACTTACTCTCCTGATGCTCATTTATTAATCTGGATTCCTGATCAGTGGTTCTTGCAGATTTAAACCATATTGACACAATTCTAATATAGAATGCAAATATGGACATTCTACTCCCTGGGAAAATTTGGTGATTCTGCCACTTCAGTTCCTGAAACTGGTACTGAAGAGAGTCCCTGCCTGAAGAGCCTTACAACATGCCTGGTTAGTGAAGGGAAAGTGGCTGGAATAGGACCACTTAGCATCAGAGGTGATTAAGGTGCTAACACAGCACATAACAAGACAAATTCTCCTGACTTGCTGGTCATTTAGATTTCCAGTAATATAGAGCATTAATGTGCTAGGGCTCTTGAACAAGGTCAGGCTACTACCCCTGCTGTCCTTTCCTGGCTGTAGCAGTTGTCTAATAATAGTACTACAAGCAATTGTATACGGTATGTTGCTTTTACCAGCAAATTACTCAGAGCTTTGTGTTGCACTCTTCCTTGTCTTGAGCAGGCATTCTTCTTATGGTCATATGCCATGTGGGTATTTTCTCTTACCTTAAGAGCTGGCACTCTAAAGAGTACACCCTGTCTGTCTGCCTTTTAATCCAACATTTTGGGCACTAGGGACTGGTTCTGTGGACATTTTTCACAGACCGAAAGGAGTGTGGTTTTTTGTGCTGCCTGCATCCCACAGATGGGGTTTTGCTTGTTTATGCAGACTGGTTTCTGGCATGCCGTGGACCAGTGCTAGTCCATGGACCAGGGGTTGGGGACCCCTGTTTTAGCCCATCAAAAACATGTATGAACCACATCTGCAAATTTGCTTACAAAACTCAGGCAATCTAAACTAATTAGATAAAATATCAAGTCAAACAGAGATTGAGTGGTTTATGATGTAATTTTTTGTCATAATTAATTTTTGCCATCTTACTTCTAAAACTATTCATTTCCCTATATCATTTTAAACAAAGCACAGCTGTTTTAAAGTCTGTTAAAACATTGAATATCCAGCCTTTTAATTGCAAAAAAATTGATTGCCTCTACTGTAACCCAAGTACAGTGCAATTAAACCTGAAATTAAGTTTATACCATAAATAATAAAGGGTTGAGATCCAAATAATCTCACTGTAGTAATTCATAATAGAGGAATAGTCCATGACTGAATTAACAGTAAGAATATCATGCATATAATTAACTATCTTGGCTAATGTGCCAAATTGTAAACCATGCTTTCCTGTTAACTCTCTAGGACAGGGATCTACAACCTTAAACACTCAAAGAGCCATTTGGACCCATTTCCCACAAAAAAGAAAACATTGGGAGCCACAAAACCCAAGTGGATGTGGCCAACTCGATGTCACTCACTCACTCCCACCCAGTCACATGACCCCCCCTAACCATGCCTACCCAGCCGGTCATTAGTGCAGACAACTGGTTATTAAAAAACACCAGGAGCCACAAAAACCCTTTGATCCCGCTCTCCCTACCTCTCTTTATCTCCCTCTGGGTGTATCTCTATCTCCCCCTCTCCCCACTCTCTCTGTATCTCTCTTTCTCTCTCCCATCTTCCTGCTCTCTCTGTGTGTCTCTGTCTCTCCCCCCTCTCTGATTCTGATATGAGGCATCGAGCAGACCATGAGGCACTCTCGCAGTGCCTTGAGCAGCATAGTGAACTTTAGTGCGCTTCACATTGGGGGAGATGGTGTCCCCTCCTGGAGCCCATTACAACATTACACAATGTGACCCTGTCTCACTTGCCCCTAGCAACAGGATGCAGCTTACAGCTCTTATCCCAAAGGGGCAGGAGGTGAGGGCTGCCTTTAGCCAAATGTGGCCCGAAGGCAAATACTCCTGCACTAAGGCTCCGACCATTACCTTGCCATGGCCCTTCCCCATCCCCCCAGCAGCTCTTCAGCCGAGCACAGTGGGCACGAGCTCCAGCCCCAAGAGGAAGGATGCAAAGGCTGCCTTGAGCACAAATGTTGCACAAAGGCATTTACAGGGCCACTTCACTCCTGCACTAGACTCCAGAGACCCTCCTCCTCCTCCCACTCTTTCTCTCATGACCCTCTTGCCAGCTGTGGTGGGGCTGGGAGGGTGTGTATGAGCGGGAAGACCCTCCTCAAGCAAGTGGCAAGGCTTGGTGAAAGCACAGAAAAGGCACGCACAGGGTGGGTGGACACTCGCTTGAGTAGGATTTCCCCATTTGTGTGCACCTTCATGGCCCCACCACAGCTGGCCAGGGGATTGTGAGAGGATAAGGAGGGGCAGGAGGAGGAGGGTCGTTCTTGCCAGGTTTCCGAGAGAGAAGAGTCATAGAGAGAGATACAGAGATACACGCATGCACACACACACTGCTTTAATTGAAAAGCATCCTCTGGGTGGCGAAAGTTCTCTGTGCACGTTTTAAAGCTGCAGCTGGGCCTGCGGGCCCATCCACCTTTCTGTCCCCTCTTCCCAGATCCCATTCCCACCCTGCCAGCCCTTGTGATAGCGAGGCCGGTGTCAGTCGTGGCTGGGTCGGGCCAGTGTTTCGGAACAGAGAGCAGGTTGCGCATC
>JANHGD010003858.1:229441-240045 GCA_027560375.1 Imantodes cenchoa | reverse complement strand
CGCTGGCTGGGGAATTCTGGGAGTTGAAGTCCACACATCTTCAAACTGCCAAGATTGAGAAACACTGCCTTAAGGAATCTACGTGTATTCTAGCACGCGACTGGCCTACTGTGCTTTTGACATATTAAGAAGAAATTTGGCTGAGAAGGTGAAAAAGCACTTTAAAGGCAGGTGTTTCTTTTCAAAATACAAATAATTAGGACAGTCTTCTTTAAACAGAATCCTTTTTAACTTTTTTTTCCCTTCCAGCGTAATTAGCTTGTAAGATTTAAGCTCCGATTTAAGAAACCGACTATCTTCCTTAACTCCATTCCTCAGACCATTTGAAATTATTATTTTACTGACTATTTTTGCCAATTGTGTGGCCTTAGCTATCTATATCCCTTTTCCAGAAGACGATTCCAATGCCACCAATTCCAATCTGGTAAGTCTTGGTTTATGCTTATGGATTTGGCAGAAAAACGATCTTATTCGGAACTCAAGAAAAAGACATTTGAAAGGTTGAAATGCTGTGTGCTCATTTTGTAGTCCTGGATGTATGCATGGATTTTGGGCAGTCTTGGATTGTTTGGTATTTGGATTAAACCTCACTTTTATGTTTTGTGTATGTGGTGTTGGACCATTGCCTATGTTCTTTATATTTCTCCAAGCAATGGAGGATTATTTATTTTAGCTAATAAACAGTCTTAGTGTTAAGTTCAAATGTTTGACATCAGGACTTGTGGTGTAATTTGATGTATGGTAATTGATTTTTTCCCCCTTTCTTCTTTTGCTTGAACAAAAGAAACAATGCCATGGACATTGCTTATTATAGAAAAGAAGGAAAATACATTTGCATTTCAGTTTTCAAGTAAGTAGAGGCAGTCCTCAACTTATGGTTACATTTGGGACCAGAATTTCTGTTGCTAGATAAGAAAGTTGTTAAATGAATCAGGCCCAATTTTACAACCTTTTTTGCCATAGTTTTTAAGTGAATCATGTGGTTGTTAAGCAAATTCAACTTCCCCCATTGACTTGGCTTCCTGGAAATCAGCTGGACAGGTGGTCACATAACCTTGGGATGCTGCCTCTGCTGTAAATACATGCTGGTTGCCAAGCACCTGAATATTTGATCATGTGACTGTGGGGATGGTGTGATCGTCGTAAATACAAGGACCAATTCAAAGTCAATTTTTTCAGCACTGTTGTAACTTCAACCGGTCTCTATAAATGAATGGTTGTAAGTTGAAGACTACTTGTAATTTCTTCTGAGCAAAAGAAAAAAAAACAAAGATCCCAAAAGCTAGTTTAATAATAAATTTTAGATAAGAGACTTAAAGTTGTGGCTGTATTTAAAGCAGTTTCTTGGAGAGACACGTTGGGAGGAAGAATGACAGATCTGTAAATCTATAAAATATCTATTAAGGATTTCCTTATCATAGTAAGCAAATTTATTTGTGATTTGGTCCCAGTAATATCCAATTGTTTTTGTGATGATTATTAGAAAGGCAAGATAAAAATACTGGAATAATTGTGTCTGTTCAGATTTAATTCCGTCAGCAAGTCAAATGTTAAATATTCATGTACAAATACTGATCAGTATGATATGGAAATTGGATCTGCATCTGCTAAATAAAACAGCAACTGACTAATGTATATTGTATACTCTAAAAAAATAGAAAGAAAAACAAGTTAATAAATTTCTTGAATATACTGAAAATGTGACAGTGATTGTGGGCGTAATCATGAACAATTTGTTAAACTGATTGTGGGAAATTGCAGAAAACTATTAATGTAATTAATATACTGATTATGTGAAATTTTGTAATTCGTGTTTAAGAGATGTTTCATTTATTTAGTGGTATCATATCTAGGCTGCAGAAATCAAGATGACAAGTAGATGGCAACAGAGATATAGCAAAAACTAACTCATTATTGCCTTCTAGTGGCTGCCTTGAACATATCAGCCTAGATATAGTAGCTGTAAACTGCAACAGTCCAGAAGTTGCCCATGAAAATATTGTAACACTTTTAAAAGCATTGGAAAATGTAGAAAATTAGCTTGAATTCTCTCTGATATCTTAGTGTTATTGTTATTGCTATTGTTATTTTATCATATATATACATACTGTATGTTGAACATACCTAATACTCCAGCCTCCTATTTTCTAGTGGTTGGAGTTCGTTATAGTTGTAAACAATCTTGTATCACCAATTTGTTTATATATAACTGATACCTAATGATTTGGGCCAGAATATCTGAAAGGCTACTTCTTCCCATTGGAAGCTGCTTTTAGCTGACATTCTTGGTTTCTATTAACCAAATTTCTTTTTGGTAGTAAGAAAGATAAACTTGGTTAAGAGAAACATGGGATGCATTTTCCTTCTGGTGCCATTTCCACAACCACATCCCCCCAACTGTAGAATTTATAACCTTGGGTAAGTTGGCTTTCCATTTTTCTTTGTTTACTTTTAAGCAGATCTTATAATATTCTGGTTTCCCATGGATTGCTGTGATACAAAAAGTGTTCATTGTTCCTTTTGTTTTAAAATTATCCTTACTTTTTCTTAATGCTGCTGTGCATGAATTAAAAAAAATTTTTTTTTCAAAATTGCTGTAAATTAAACTGTCACATGGAGAAGGTTTGCTGGCTGCCGTACAATTCTGACAACCCAGAAATGTTGTTTTAAATGAAGAACTAAAATAAAATGGCATAAGAAAGAGTGGTGCTAGATACATCCCTATCTGTTCCCAATGCCTGTTCAATTACATGGGATAAATCTGCAGAGAAAGGGAGGGAAGAAAATACCATTTGTATGTATCAAGAACAAACAAATTTTACAAATCCATTCATTAATTAAAATAAAATATGCATTTCGTGTGTAGGAAGGTATTTGACATGGGTAACTTATATTTTTCAGAGGCTGATTTTTAACCCCAGCTCTGACGTTTCTGTGTGGTTGTAAAATCTCCATAGGTTATTTTTTTGATCTAACTACTGTACCTGTCAAATTCTATGGCATTCAGGTTGAGTATATTACAGTTACTCTCAGATAACTACCATCCATTCCTCTGCTAGAGAGGAGGAAAACTGCTGTTACTTTCTACTAAGTTCCCATTCGTTGAATGTCTAGTATTTTAGTTGTCTTTGAAAAGCACTGGGCGAGACAGCAGATGTGGCCGAGACAGGAAAAGCTGCTTCAGAAATACTGTGTTCTTTAGAGATAGAAATCAAATACAATTGGAGAGAAGAGACGTTTCATTGAATAAAATTAGCTTCTGAAATTACTAAACAGGGCACTTCTACCACAACCACAGGGTAAAAGATAGTGGCTCCACACCAGGTTGTAGATTTATGTATTTTATTTTATTTATTTATTTATTTATCAAACATGTACAAGATAGTAGGTATTGCTATAAACATAAACAAAAGGAAATAGGTATAGGTAAATTAGGCAATGGGACAGTAGGACAGGCACGGTAGGCACAATGGTGCGCTTATGCACGCCCCTTACAGACCTCTTAGGAATGTGGTAAAGGTTGACTGTAGACAGTCTAAGGTTAAATTTTTTGGGGTTTGGGGAAGAAACCAGGTAGTGCATTCCAGGCACTGATCCCTCTGTTGCTGAAGTCGTATTTTCTGCAATCGAGTTTGGAGCGGATTTCATTGAGTTTGAATATATTGTATGAACGTGTATTGTTGCGGTTGAAGTGGAAGAAATAATTGACAGCTAGGATATTGTGGTAGATGATTTTATGAACTACATTTAGGTCAGATGGATGGCGACGAAGTTCTAGGCTATCTAAGCCCAAAATTTCAAGTCTAGTGGAATAAGGTATTTTGTTGTGAGCAGAGGAGTGGAGGACTCTTCTTGTGAAATATTTTTGGACTCTCTCGATTGTATTGATATCTGATATCCGATATGTATGTGGCAAGAGGGTTTCCTTGAATCTAAGTAGTATCTAAAGATTAACTTGCAATTCAGTAGGGGTAAAAAAGAGGATTTCCTTGTAAAAATGCTTAATCAGACAGGAACAAGAAGGACAAGATTTTGCTTCTTGACATGTAGTAAATTTATATTCACACGAGTACAGCTTCTTAGATGACAGCCTATTTACAGGCACAATCTGTTCAGTTTTCATCACAACTGGGTCCAAAGGATGCATAGTGTGATATCAATTGATTTGACTATACTTCCTTAGTTATGTTGGATGGTGACCTTAAGTATAAGTAACAAGATAGAATAAATAGAATAGAATAAAGGTAGTCCTTGCTTAGTGATCACAATTGGGACCGGCAACTCCATTACCACCGTCACTAAGTAAAACACCATATGACTGTGACAGACTTACGGTGTCCCTTCCACTGCTGTCGTTAAGTGATTCTCCATCATGGGTGGCGCCATCATTCAGGTTGGGATATCCTCATCCAGTCAGAGGTGAGGACCGAGTCTGTTCTTTGCTTAAATTGCTGGATCCGCCCTCCTGGAACCCAGTTTTGACTCGGTCCTCAGACTAGGACGATCGTGGCTACCGTATCCCTTCCTGAATTTTTGCCTTTTCCCAGTAGGAATTGCAGAATTTCATGTGAGCGATCTTTTAAATTGAGGAATCTTGCAGAGCGATTGCTAATTCGTGCGCCTTAACTAAACTAGCGCTCAGCAGTGGAGCCTCGGCTCCTGCTGCTTCATGACATCGCGGAAGCACCTCTCCCGGACATTGATCAAGGGGGATTGCCCTGATCTGTCTGATAACAGGGGAGAGAGAGAAAGAGAGAGAGTGTGTAACCTCTTCTTTACAAAGTGCCCAAATGTCAGTCACGTGAATGGGGGGATGTCAGACGGATCATAAATGCAAGGAATGGCTATAAAATTATTTCTCAGTCATGTCATAACTTCAAATGTTGCTAAGTGAGGAGGTCAGTAAGCGAGATCTCCCAGTAATTGGATTCTATACTGAACAAAATATTTTATTGGCATTGATAAGAATACATAGGAAGTTCTCTCACACAGGGAGTCCATCTAAAGCGAATCAAAGTATTTTTCCTGAATTTCCTAGAAATTCAGTGTTTGAATCTTGTATCTGCGAATCATACATTCAAAAGCTGTACTGTAGTTCAGGGGCCTCTCCAGATAATAATTCTACTATAAATTATGTACAAATTACACCAAAAGGTGGGGAACAAGGTATTTTACCTCAAACTCATTATTCCGCTATTCCCCTCAGTAACTACAGTGCAAGTTTGGAATTTTGCCAGTTGAAGGCCACCAATTGGAAAAAGCTGAACTTTTTAAGAAGACCAGTAACTTAATTATGAAGTGATAAGAACCTTTCTTTCTTTCTTTCTTTTTTTCATGATCACACCAGTTTGTGTACCCTAAAGAAATCATTATTTTGTTATATCATCTTTATAGTCTGATTTCGTATGGATCTAGGACATGTACTGATATAACACTTGTTCCCTTAAAGTATTCAGTCTTCCATCTCCGTTTGAATTACATTTCAATTTTTGCTGCAGCATCCATTTTACAGAAGACAGACGGATGACAAATTCGGAAAGAACAGAGGACAGTAAAATAAAGCTGTCATTCATGTGCTGTTGGTTGCTTCGTGCATTATAGTTTTCAATGAGGGTGTGTAAGTAAGAATAAATACCTCGCTTTTTAAAAATTAGATTTGTATTTTAAACACATTAAGAATCTGAAGCTGGTATGTGCTAAGCCCTGCAACCAAACCACATTACTTTTTAGGTAAAAATTTAGGGAAAAAACCCCTATATGTGTGAAACACTCTGGCCTCATACATACAGGTTCAGCCATTCTGGGGATAATTTTTTTGGTTTCCGTAAGGGAGTTGCAAAGTTCTCTGTGTGGTCTGATTCTGGTTTTGGAGCAAAAGTAGAGAAAAACAAGGTTCCAGGGTCCCTGTAGTAGTCTATTACCCGATGAGTTTTGTACAACTCAATAGGTCTTAATCAAGCCCATTAAGGTTCATGGTCCAGCAAAGATTCGGACGTGTGTAGTCCAAATCTAATCTATCGTTGCATTCCTTGGTTGTGAGTTCGATCCTAGGTAGAAGCAGATGTAGGGTCTCCTGCTTGGGCAGGGAGTTGGACTAGATGACCTGCAAGATCTCTTCCAACTCTGTTAATCTGTTAAATCTGGTAAATCCTCTGCAAACTTAAATTGGTTTGAACTTTTCTTAACTGTTAGAGAACAGCAGTTGCCATGTGCTCATTTTGGGCAATGAAGACTCTAAAGAAAAAAATAAAACTTTGAATATCTAAATTAAAATGATCATACTAGGCCTGCAGAAATTCAAGGAATCACTATAGTAATAAAGAGATGAAAATATATAAAGTCACTTGGTTTTCGAATCTAGATAGGGTAACCCTAATATTAAGCATCAGCCTTACAGAAATTCGGCTGCTTCTGAAACCTGCTTATGGTACATGTTAATATTGATGTTAACATTAATTATGATTTATCCTACCATTAAGTGCTGATTATTTGATTCCAAGCTGATGGACACTCAGTATTTTAAAAATGTTTTTTTTTAACGGTAGGCTTTTAAAAAGTAGTCTCTATATAAAACACAAAAATCGCCACCCAAATACAAACAGTGTTTCTTAAGTGCATAATTAGAGGGGTCTGACTTTTAATGAACATTGTGCTGCCTCGGAAGGTTATCTATTATGGTAACATCAATAGGATAAGGCAGGGGTGAAATGTTACCACTTCGGCCATACCGGTAGCGGCGGAAAGTGTGCACTTCCGAACCTGTAAGAAAGGTAAGTAGATTTCACCTCTGGGATAAGGACAATCCAACTCCTTGCTGGTGCTATAAACCTTGAGGTCTCCTTTGACTCCCAAAAAAGCTAGTTTGCGCTAAATGGAAGAAACCATTGCTAACTACTGAGCCATCTTGAAATTATTCAAATTTCAGAGAACAAAGATTCCATACATGTATGACCTTATGCAAAAATTAGCGTTCCTCATCAACCCATGCAGCCAAAAGAGTTTGAGGCAATTCGAGAAAATTGAGACTAGCCTGCATGATAGGATTGTAGAGCAATTGTTATAGAACCATATTTTCCAAGCAATTGTGTTCTAAAAGGAAGATAACAGGCCTCCAAAATAACACAATCATAGCTGTCCAACATAGGCAGTTAGAGCAAAATAATTCGATGTTATTGGAGTGAGATTACGAAGTCTGGTTGATGTCATACCGTGATGATAATCTAATGAGATTCAGACAGTGTATTTGGCATCTTGCTAGGCTGATTGTTCTAGGATGGGAAGAGATTCCTATTTCAATTTTCATGTCTTTAAAAATTTCATCAAGACCTCTTAGGAATGGGGTGAGGTCAACAGTAGACAGTCTAAGGTTAAAGTTTTGATGGTTGGGGGAAAAAGAACACAGATTCCAGGCATTTACGACTCTCTTACTGAAGTTGTATTTTCTGCAATCAAGTTTGGCGCAGTTTACCATAGGTTTGTATCTGTTGGGTGCTCATGTATTGTTGTGGTTGAAGCTGAAATATTCATTGACAGGTAGGACATTTTAGCAGATAATTTTATGTCCTATGCTTAGGTTGGATCAAAGACAGCGAAGTTCCAAGTTGTCTAAGTCCCAAATTTCAAGTCTGGTGGCATAAGGTATTCTGTTGTGAGCAGATTAGTGGAGGACTCTTCTCATGAAATATCTCTGGACTCGTTCGATTGTATTAATGCCTGATATGCAGTGCAGGTTCCAGACAGATGAGCTGTATTCGAGAATTGGCCTAGCAAGAGTTTTGTATGCCCTAGTTTTCAGTTCAATATTACCAGAGAAGAAGCTACGTAAGATTAGGTTAACAACTCTTACTGCCTTTTTTACAATGCTGTTACAGTGAGCTCTGGCATTAGCTGTGAAGGTTACCTTACACAGTCTTGCTTGTGATAAAAGCAAAATGTTTATTCTTTGAATTAAAAGACTTCTGCATTTGTATTGAATATTTATATGAGTTACTTCCTTTCATTCTTTTTCTGAAGATTGTAATGTACTTTCTAAAGCAAATAGATGGAATTGCTGTGTCTTGCTTTCTTGCCATCCTGGAGTGCCTTTGAGATTGCACATCTATAAACTGCTCTGCCTTGCTGAGTGGCTGTTTTGAGATGGTTGATTTGTGGCTAGCCGAGATGTTTGCTCTGTGCTAGGGCTGAGTTTTGGATAGAGTCCTTGGTGTTGGTCTAGTGCAGTGATGGTGAATCTTTTTGGCACCAAGTGCCCAAACCTGAACACGTGTGTATTTGCGTGCTGGAGCCCCGGAAACTCAAAGACCAACCTGGCCGGTGCATATACGCACTGGCCACCTGGTCTCCTGGTTTCCGGTGTGTGCATGCCCACTGGCCAGCTGGTCTTTGGGTTTTAGGGGCTCCAGCACACGCGAAGATCAGCTGGCCGGCGGGGTGGCTGGCACGCATGCACCGGAAACCAGAAGAGAAGCTGGCCACGACACGTGTGCCCACAGAGAGGGCTCTCTGTGCCACCTCTGGCACGTGTGCCATAGGTTCACCATCATAGGTCTAGTGCCTTGGACGCATTTAATTCATGAGCTATTACGAAATGATTGTGATAGTATGTTGAGCTTGCCATCATTTTATGTATTCATTTGTTTAAAACAATAACTGCTTTTCTTTCTTGATTGATTTATATACATTAACAACTGGAAATTATCCTTGATCTATACTTTCTAGACTAGATTTCCATCCCCTTGAAGATGCCTTCAATAAATGTTGAGTTACAGTTTCCATCATCCTAAAATGGGGCATTAGAAATTATTGTTGAATATATCAAGAAAGGATTTGGAGATGAGTAGCGTTGGTTTAAAAATAAAGTGGAATATGAAAATTAAATTAGAAAGACATAGCGATAGCTAATGTCTTTTCAGAATTTTATATCATAGCTCCATAGCTACTTGTGTTTCCCATGCTGCCTACATTGAGTAGACATTGAAATACAAAAATCTGAGGGATACAAGGAGCCTGCCACTACTGAATTCAATTCAAATTAAACATACCGTGTTTTTCTGAAAATAATACCCAACCAGAAAATAAGCCCTAGCCTGATTTTTAGTGTGCTCCTTGTTAAGGTATGTGCAGAGTAACCCTTGAGTAGCAAGGATATGCACATAGAAACATTGTATTGGAGTAGGAATGAATAACTATTCAGTTACACAGAGATACATTAAAGTGCATACAGGTTTACTTTAGGAAATAGCACAATCCAATAAACAGTCCAGGTCATACACGTTCAAATCAGTCAATAGCTAGAAGTACAAAGTTTTCTTACCGGCTTGTCATATTAATGTATCAATACAGCAGTACATATAGCAGAATATCACAGAGAGCATGTCAAAGAGAATAAGTTATATGTTCTAGCTCTCTCTAGCTCCCTCTTATGGAAACCTGCAACACAATCAGCCAATCAGACATAGCATACAGTTAAAGCTACATTAACACAGTTAAATCTACAGACATTCATTGTTAGTTTATATATTGCCAACCCAACTGGTTGGACTGATTTGTCAACCCAACTGGTTGGACTGATTTGTCTGGGTGCCAGGCCTCCAGGAATTCTCTAGCATTTTTTGGACTTGGCTTGGCCTAGAACAGGGGTCTCCAACCTTGGCAACTTTACGACTTGGCGGGCTTCAACTCCCATGCGCTGGCTGAGGAATTCTGGGAGTTGAAGTCCACAAGTCGTAAAGTTGCCAAGGTTGGAGACTCCTGTTCTAGAATGTTTCCCAGTTTCCCAGTTGAAATTATGCTTACGTCAATTCCAAGTGTTATGCAACGAAGGAGTTTTCACAATGTGTTCTGTCTGTGTCTGTTCCTGGATGTGTTCTGTTGTTCTTCTGCCTCTTTGTCCTACATATTGGCTGTTGCAGCCCTCCTTCACTATTTTATGATTCTTCCATGTTTCTGTCAAGATGAACTTCCTTACACTCTACACCCTCAGCCATGGAAGCTGTGATGAGAGGTCTATTTTTCATTCCACTTCTTCTGTCCACCTTTTTTTCCCCTCAGAGGACTAGCTATGGAAAGGATTAGTTTTAGGTACTCTACGCCGCGAGCCAGAGTCAATTTAATCCTGTGTTACAAGATCTGTTTGAGGGCATTTTCAGCCCCTGGGGATTCATTAACTAAAGAAAAGTTGACCTTTTATTTAGTTTCCTACAACATTTTAAAGTGAGTTTGCGGAACAAGCTCATTTTATGGGAATAATGTTTTCTTTCTCTGAGACTAGAGACAGACAATGTGCATTGATACTATCCCCATTTATTCAGATATCCCAGGACTAGGTGAACTTCATAACGGAGCCAAGAACTGAGGTTCAGATCTCCACATTAAAGACTGAAATTCTAAACATATTCTACTTTACTTATTATCTATCATCGGTGCTAGAAGGGACTAAAGCAGTGATGGCGAACCTCTGGCACGCGTGCCACAGGTGGCATGCGGAGCCATATTGGAGGGCACAAGAGAGGTTGCCCTCAATCAACTCCAGCACACATGTGCGTGCTGGCCAGCTGATTTTTGGCCTTGCGGAAGGCTGTTTTGCCCTCCGGAGGCTTCAGGGA
>JANHGD010003856.1:73195-83839 GCA_027560375.1 Imantodes cenchoa | reverse complement strand
GGCTCTTCTATGACATGTGGACTTCAACTCCCAGAATTCCTGAGCTAGCATGATCGGCTCAGGAATTCTGGGAGTTGAAGTCCATAAGTCATAAAAGAGCCAACTTTGCCTACCCCAGCACTAGAACAATGTGCAGAATTATGCCATTTGGAAACAACTTCTATTAAATCGTTTCTTCCCATACTTTTTGTAACCAATCTGCTTACAGAACGCATATTACCCAGAGCTTTGTTAAAGCAAGATATACAGGAAATAGAAAAACAGAGTAATCCTTTATCTGCTGCAATGATAATTTTTAACTGCTGCCTGAAACAGACTTTAATAGATTGTTCTAAATATATTGCTGCTTCACAAACAGAATCAACATGCCCTTTTAATATGCTAAAGATAGGGCCATCTGGATTCACCACAAACTGTAGGCTGAACATGGCAGTATTCTTCATCACAACAGCTGTCCTCTGCCCCATTACATCTCCGAAAAAGTGCATTTGGGAATGTATTTTCATTCTACTTCATTAACATATCTGTGCTGTCAAAAAGCTGTAAGCAGCAACAGAAGGCATATTCTTTGCACAATCATAGTTAGTCCCCCTGATTTATACAACCATTGGTTAAGGCGCATCATGTCCTGTTTTGATGATTTATCCCTTGTAAATCGCCATTAACAAAGAAGCTGACAAAGGCAATGAAAAATTTGCTTTTATTTAATAATAGAATTTTCCTCGGTTGTAAATTCTACAGTATGCAGTAAGTGATTTAGGAGGAAGAGATATCAACAGAAATTTCAGATCTGTTTAAGGAAAAAAAATCATAAATATATTGTTTTTGCAAAAAAAAAAATTTACAACGTCATCCCAAAAAAACTAGAATATGCCTTTACATATCACTGAATGCATGCATGTACTGCATTATATGGTAGCAATTGAGGTAGTCCTTAAAGTACAACAGCATTTGAAACTAGAATTGCCCTCGGTAGGCAATGCAGTCATAAAGCATGACATCATGAGACTGCATTGCTTAACAGTGGCAATCACAACTATCTCAGTTGCCCTCATAAACCTAGGATGCACAAGTCATTTAACAGGAAGGGGGAGATGACTCAGCTAAGGAGTGAAGGGAAATATATGCAAGTGCTGTGGGAGGGCCAGCAGAGACCTTAGGTGGGTTAGCGGAGGTCATGGGCAGGATGGTGGAGTATGCAGACTGGCATAGCAACATAGAAAACTGACTACAGAAAAGGGCATAGTGGCCCGTCTGTCTGCCCTTTCAGTTTGTTTTTTGTTTCGTTTTTATTTATCATTTTTAATTATTACTTTTATATTTCATTAATTTTTATTTTTTAATTTTCGTCAGATAACGAACATGTGTTTATCCCAAGCATGTGTAAACTCAGTTTGCACTCCAAGCATGCTCTACAGAGTACAAGTGAGCAGTGGGTGCTACAAGATCCTTGGGAGAAAAAGCGGCAGGAATGACTTACAAAGCAACTTGCAACCCACCAGCTGTCTTCCCTATTGACCTGATTTTACCAGCAGACAATTTGCAAATGGTGATCATGCGACATGGCTTACTGTGACATCACAATCGCAAGCCAGGCACCCTTAGCTTCATACAGGAGGCTTTTTAATTCTTAAACTTCTGAAGAAGTGTTCAGTGTGAAACTACTTACTTGAAAAGATGCAATGGGCAAATATTGATAAAATTACTGCAGAATTCCAAGATAATGTTTGATGCCTTTTCCCCCCTTTCCCTCAACAAGCAATCCCGTTACTAGCTCTGAAGTACATCTAATAACATACATTCTTAATAATAATTTATTTCTTATTCGATTCCTTTACTAACTGTGGCAAGCAATTAATAGCCAATTAACCTATGGTAAGATGATACATAATAATGCAGAAGTGGCTTATTCTCACATTTTAAATAGGGTATGCAAATATTGTATGAAGGATTGGATCTAGATCTGTTACATGCAAAAGTATTGCCAACTGATTTACTGGATCCAATCAAATAAATATATTATTGAACTAGTGCTCCTTTTCTCTCCTCCCTCAAACCTAATTTAATAAATTCAAATAGTTCTGGGATAATTTCAGTAGTCTCACTCAATTGCAGTACTCAATTACGTAAGCCTGACAAACTTGTATTGTTGCTTTGCGAGTTAATGAAACGTGCACTAACAAAGATAAATGAGCATACTTTTGTCTCACAATAATGTCATGTATATTTATACTCTAAACATTAATATGTTGAAATCAAACCTTTAACGGAGCCTTCTTCTAAGATTAAAAAAGAACTGAAAACATAGCTAGAAGTTTGACACACATCCGAGCATGTATTCCAATTCTGTCTGTTATGTTACATGAATCAAATTATATGCAATTTTCTGTTGAAACCGTATTACCTTGGGCCACTAACTTCTATCTCCCTTGCTGCTATTTCTATGCCCAATTTTTTTCCTTCTGCCATATCTGTTCATGGGAAGCTTTTGCACCTAGATTGAGATCACTGGTTGACTCTAAAGTCACAGCTCCCATTCCTGCATTAGACACAGTTCTGCCTTTTAAATATATATTTTTTTCTTGTGTAATTGATACATTTTCATCACAGTATGATGTTTCATCAAATATGGACTTGATTGGACCCACATATGCCCTAAAACACAGGTCACCAACCAGTAGTCCGTGAACCACTGGTGGTCCACGAGAAAATTTTGGTGGTCTGTGGAGAAATCTTGGCCCCTGGGCCAGATATGGCTGACAGCAATTAATTCAGTCCAGAAAGAAGAAAAAGAAAGGCAAGGAAAGGAAAGGAAAAAAAGGGAAGGGAAGGGGAAGCGAGGGAAGGGATACAGCTACAGCTCTGGAATATGGGACTGACTTTCCCAACAACATCAGCAAGCCACCATCAAATAAGCTTCAATTATTTTGGAATAATTACACTACCTTTAATAATTTTGTTACAATTAAAAACCTTTAAAGATTTTGTTATGATTAAATAAACATTTATAATTTTGTTATGTTAAATAAGTGCATTTCATATTAATAAGATGGAAGTTCTCTGATCATTATTTTACAAATATATTTATCTTTTTTTTTAAAATCAAACTAGTGGTCTGCGAGACTTAAAATTATGAATTAGGGTTGGTGGAATTTAAAATTATGAATTTGGTGGTCTGCGGGGTTTAAAATTGTGACCTTGGTGGTCCCTGAGGTCCAAAAGGTTGGGGACCCCTGCTCTAAATTAATGTCCAATTAATGTCGCTGTACTCTTCCGGACCTTGATCCCGATCCCATTCCCCTTGTCAGCGAGCTGCTGCAGCGGATTGCCCAACATAGGAACAGCCATTTCTTCCTTTCTCTTTAAAGCTGTTCACTCAGTTTGTCCTAACTTCGCTTTCCCGTCGTCCCTTGCTATCCCAAGCGGAGCTGCAGAAGTCATGGCAGGAGGAGGACGCGATAAGGTGGCTCGTTTGCTGAAGCAGCTGCAGCTGGCAGCGTGAGTGTTTGTGCCTTCGTTTCTTGCTTCTTAATGGGAGCGTCTGGCAAAAGCAGCTTGGTTTACTTTTCAGGAAATTGGAATCAGGCTTGGAAGCTTCGTTTCTTTAGGAAAAACAAAACCGCAGCAAACCTTCCGTGTAAGAAAACACTTGAGAATTCCACAGGTCCTAAAGCCAAGTTCTGAGATAATTATCTTTGGAAGCTGATACTTTAATTTACTTATTTCCATTTGGCGTCCTGCTAAGAGGGAGACACAGAATGCTAGTCTGTGTTTCAGAAAGTTATTTGATCAAGCACAGAAATGGACTTTGGTTTATACATCTTGTTTTTGAAGTAAATACAAAAACACAAAAGAAAAAAAAGAAATGGACGTGGGTGCATAGTGAAACTGAGCAGCAATACGTAAAAAAGTTGTCATTTACAAATCGAAACAAAACTTATTTGTTTAATATTCATGTACTGAATGTGTAGCTACCCTCTGCAACATATGCACTCTGGGTAGAATTGCAATATTGGGTGGTGTGTCTGTGAAATACTGAAATATAAAATATAGTAATTAAAATGTCATAGTAACATTTTTTCACTGAAGAAAAATGGAACTAATTAGTGATTGTTCAGAATAAAGATATATTTTCCTATGTAGTTTCCCCTTTTAAAAAATATAAATAAAACAAGCCATGTAAACATATCTTGGAGGAGAGCAATACATTTTTAACATGAGTTGAATTATATTTCAAAAAATGTGCAGGTATACATAAATTAGAGACGGTAGATGGAAAATGTTGACATGAGAGACTTATCCATAGTTATTGAATCCAATTAAAATAATGGACCACGAATAAAATTTTATTGTATAAAATGTTCAAATTGCCTCAGTTTTAAAAGACTGTAGGTAGTGCCCAGGAGCAACAAGCCTATGCAAAATAATAAACATGTGAGAATTCAATAATTGAATAAATAGCTTTAAATTATATGCACCATTACTTGTAAATAAATGCCATTAGAGCCAATTAAGTTGTTCTATAAATATGGTTCAAAGGGCTAGGCAAACATGAAACACACTCTTAGCCTTAGAAAGATTCTTTAAAGTTTTAATAATTTGTTGCACCTATGACTACTTTATAAAATAAAGGATAAAATATAGCAAAGATAAACTGCCATTAATAGATGTAATGAATAACTGGGATTGAAATCTTACATGCAAATGAATGTAAATTCATTTTAAGCCCTGTTTAAATTTAATTCAGATTAGATTGTGATATTATACCAGGGGTCCTCAAACTTGGCAAGTTTAAGACTTGTGGACTTCAACTCCCAGCATTCTCCAGCCAGCTATGCTGGCTGGAGAATTCTGGGAGTTGAAGTCCACAAGGTTTAAAGTTGCCAAGTTTGAAGACCTCTGCTCTAATCTCTCCTGATATGTTTTGACCCACAGATCTTGCAACAGTGTTCGGAGGTGAGCAACGTTTTTGTTGCTGGTCTTCAAACTTACTCAATTTTATCAATATTTTTTTTAAAGTGAGGTCTCCAGAACTGTATTCCAATTCGGGTCTGACTAAAGCCCTATATAATGGGATTAGGAACCTTCTCTTTCCTGCTGGTGGTCCCTCTAGTGATAATCTCCAAATTTTGTTTCTTCACAGTTGCCTGGCCACACCGTTTACTCATTTTGCAGTCATCTGCTATGAGCACACCTAAATCCTTTTCTTCTGGTGTTTTGTCTAACACAGTACACCCCTCCCCACCCAATACTGTAGTCTGCCAGCAGATTCATTTACTCATTTTTTTGAAGGAATCTTTTGTTAGATGGCTAATAGAAAAAGCACTCATCACTACAAAAGCTACTGCAGATTAAAAAGGAGGGAACTGGCGCAACAGTTAAGAGTGCAGTACTGCAGGCTATTTTAGCTGACTGTGATCAGCAGTTCAGCTGTTCAAATCTCACCGGCATAGGGTTGACTCAGCCTTCCATCCTTCTGAGGTAGGTAAAATGGGGACCCAGATTGTCCTCACTCCTCATCCTAAACCGCTTAGAGGGTGCTTGCACTTAAGGCGGTATATAAATCTCACAAATAAATAAATAAATAAATAACTATGATCATTGTTACTGACTGGGGAGAATTGATACCCCAACCCCTTGTTTGATGTGATTCTGAAGGGATGCAGGCTTGTTGGTTATGACCGTCTACCCAATTTGGCTGGGTGCCCTCAGCAAGCAGATTCTCAGCAAGCCTGGGGAGTCTGTGGCAGAAGGATCATTACAAATTTATAAATCATCAAGTATAATCAAATGGAAAAAAGCAGTGGGAAAATAAATGGGAAAGGTCATCTATAAAGAGCCAGGGGAAAAAAGTATTTAAGGCTATGAGTTCTCTAGGATAGTTTGTTCTTATGCATCCACAGCTTTGGCTTCTGCACCAATCGCATCTTTTCTGGATTAGAGGTTGTCCTTACAATCATTCATACCTTGGTTACCACATGAAGCAGTCCTTGAAGAGCATCCAGAAATGGAGGCTGGTGTAAAATGCCGTGCTGTGGGCAGTTATGGGAACTCCTTTAAATGTACAGGTTACACCTGTGCTCCACAAGCTTTCACAAGATTATGCTTCCAGATTCAATTTAAGGTACTGGTGGTCACAGTACTGGTGGTCACAAAGCCCTTTATGGCATAAGGCAGGATTATTTGTGAGATTGCCTTGCCCCAATTATATCCAGCCAACTCATCAGATCCAGCATGAGAAGCGTACTACAGGCCCTGTCCATTGAAGAGTCATTTAGCAGGACCAGAAAGAGACCCTTTTCTGTCATGGCATCCAGGGAACATCATTCCTCCAGAAATCAGATTGGTCCTGATCATGTTGGCCTTTTGCAAGTCCATGAAGACATCACTCTACATCTAGGAAGCCAGAGCTGTTGCTCGTATTAACCCACCTCCAATGTTTTTGTCTGTAGATCAGATCTTATACCTAAGACCTGTCCTTCCACCCCTTGATATGCACTATTTTTTGCAGAATTGGAATAAAGAGTTTAGTTTGGGGAGTGTGAAATGAGGTGCCTTAAAACAGAGGAGATGAGAAAAATTTGGAGGTAGGAAAAAACCAACCCATAATAAACTCTTCTTTCTGTCTCTGTGACATGCTGTGCTTTGCTATGCATATGGTTATTGCAATTACTGACAGCATTCACAAATTGCTAGTATTGGGCAGAGTTCTTTAGTCAAGTTTTTGAAAGCTTATATAAATTGAATACTGTAAAGTAACCTTTGGCCTCTTTTAGCAGCTCATCTTCCCTGTTTTACAGCTGAGAAACTGGAAGCATTTCTCTCTAGTGCTTATACAAAATAGACTTCCTGGGCATCCAGATTTCAGAAATTTCTCTCTTGCAGCATTCAGGACTCTTACTTCATGATCATCAAAAAAAATCCCATTAGGATTAGTACCTCTAGTTGTTGATCCCAGAATTTATTAGTTGTATTATATTTTATTTTAGTTCTGCCATTTTAATGGTATATAAGTTCAATTAAAAATATAATAGATAAAATAGTCTGCATAGTGAGTGTGGCACTACCTACAGAATAGAAGAGAAAAAAAACCATGTTTTCTCTCTTTTTTCTAAAACAGATCTCAGATCAAACAGGATTCATTAGCTCCATATTTAGGTCACAAACAATCAGACATACACATCCAGAGTTCAAGCTAACAACTTTATTATGTTCTCCCTATAATAAAGTCTGGCAGTCTATTCCTAACCTTTTTGTGGTGGTGCAGTGACTCTAGACTAGCTCTGAACTTGATCCTTCCTCCCTGCCAGGCTGGGTACTTCCAAACAGCTACACAAGATATTTCTTAGGTAGATGCATGATTAATGTATGGAATTCACAAACTTAAGAATGGAAATACAATTCCTTCAGAGATATCTATATGGAGCCTCCATGCCTTCTGGCACTCTGCAATTGATTGTTAACTGCTGAGGAGTGACACTCAAAGAGCTCAGTATCACTTCAAAACTCTACTAATGTGAGAATTTGGGTCTTCTTTTTAATTCTCCTTCATATGGTCTATCAGGATTTGTTTGATGTTCTGAAACATCAAAAAGAAGGTATGGAACACACAGGGGTACAATTATAACAACTATCTGCAACTCACTAAAGTCTTTTTTCAGGACTGCATGACAGCTTAGCTGAGAGAAGTCTTTAGCAGCTTTAAAAAGCTCCATAAAAGTGTTCCAGGAACACCTCTGCATTCCACATAATATCTTTTTGCCCTTGAAGCTAAAACAGGCACATTTCTGATGCTGATAGTCTTAGCAGACACTCAAGGCTATATGGCAAAAGAAGCAGGGCTGAGAACCTGCATAAAGTTTCTATATTTCTAAAGATTTTAAAGACAAAATAGCTCCCAGCACAGTAGTGGGTTGTTGCCGGTTTGAACTGGTTTGCCAAACCGGTGGCAGAAATTAGCCCCTGCTCGCCGAACCTGCTGTGATTGCTGGCTGGCCATGCCCCCAAACTGGTCCTCCGGTCACCGCTCCATGAAAGCAGCTGTCAAAGAATCCTCTGTGCATGTACAAAGGCTTCTACGCATGTGCAGAGGGTCATTTCTCTGATGTGACACACTTCTGACGTGATGTGAACCGGTAGGGAAAGTAAGAGGAACCCACCACTGTCCCAGTAGCAATGCTGTGGAAGATTTTCTACATTAGAAGGAGAAGAACAAGATGGTTCTTTGAAGTATAGTTAGTTCTTGATTTACAACAGTTTGTTTAATATCTGTTCAAAGTTACAATGGCCCTGAAAAAAGTGACTTATGACCAGGGATGACATTCAAATTTTCCTCCTACTGGGAAAATGGATAAAGCTCAACTTTGGTAAGTAGGGATGTTCAACTTTATGAAACAATGCAATGACATTTTATTCTTATTCTTCCCTAAACCTGATAGGAGGCCACCAAATGTTAACTGTAAAATAGAGGAGGACTCCAATGGTTCTAAAATAAAATATCTAAAACAGCGATGCAAGGGTTACATCTAGTTTATAAGACATGAGCTGCCCCTTCTTCACCAATTTAGACAAATCACAATATTTGGTCTTATAGAGTTATTATTAGGATAACTGAAATAGCCCGAGATATGTTTCTCAGAGGAAAGACTTGATAAGTTTGCTAGCTGGGAATTCCCAGAACTTGTACTTCCCAATATTTGGAGGGTATTAGGTTAGGGATCTTTGCTCTCAGTCCAAGCTGTGCTGCCTTGCTGCCTCCCCCCCCCCCCCGCCACACACATATGGCAATAATTCTATAGGTGTTTATTCAACTCCCCTAAATAAACTCCCCTCAGAAAGCACCCCCATTGCACAGATCTGAATTCCGAGCTCAGTACGGCATGAGTCACTGGATAACCAAGTCCAATGGGCATCCATGAAGTCCAAGAAAGCATCCTGTGAGTCAAATGGATACATGGCATGAGTACACAAGGCACAGAACTGGGCACATTGCTCCAGCAATGCTCAAGTCCTCAGGGTGGGATTAAGTAGGCGACATCGGTGCAGTCCTTCATGAGAGGCAAGGTTGCCTCCTTGTGAGTAGTCTAGCTGACTGGCATTGTACCTGTCTGCTCTATGCTTCATTGGATCAGGAGGAGGTGTGTACTCCACCTCTTCCCCATTGCTAATGAGTGGCAGCTTCCTGGCCAACATGCTGCAGCTATGGCTCTCCTTGCTCAGCCTGTCACTTGTCTTATTTATTTATTTATTATTTATTTATTTATTTATTTATTTATTTAATTTTATCGCACTTCTATGCTGCCCAACTCCGCAGGGACTCTGCTTGCTTGCTTGCTTGTTTGTTCGTTTGTTCGTCAAACATGTACAAGATAGCAGGTATGAATATGAACATGGACATGAACGAAGGAAATTAATAGAAATAAATGGGGACAGTAGGACAGGGATGGTAGGCACGCTGGTGTGCTTATGCACGCCCCCTTTACGGACCTCTTAGGAATAGGGTGAGGTCCATAGTAGACAGTTTCTGGTTGAAGCTGTGAGGGTTTGAAGCTGTAACAATGGAGTCAGGTAGAGCATTCCAGGCATTGATCACTCTGTTGCTGAAGTTGTATTTTCTGCAATTGAGTTTGGAGCGGTTTACCTTGAGTTTGTATCAATTGTTTGCTCGTATATTATTGATGTTCAAGCTGAAGAAGTCGTTGACATGGAAGACGTTGTAGCAGACAATGTTGTGTACTATGCTTAGATCAGACCGCAGGCATCGTAGTTCCAGATTGACTGAGCTGAGGCTGCTCTATACTCTCTGAACCCCGATCCTGACCAACACTTGGCTCCGCCCTTTCCTCTGCTCACTCAAACCCACCCGCCTCCTCTGAACTCACTTCTGGAGAGACGTCCAGCAGTGGATCCATGACACAAGCTGTATTTGCTGTTGTCTGGCAATTCGTTACTTCATTCCTTTCACATAGAACTAAGAGCAATTTCTTCCAGGTGCCTCTCTTCATTACCCAACTTGAACCTCGATAAGTTCAAGCATCTCTCCTGCCAGGAAAAAAAGCTCTTAACAGAGGACATAATTTCATTACAGCTTTTGAAATCAATGGTATCCTTTTCAAAATGTATAGTTTTGTGTTACGAGAAAGGAGTCTTAGTTCCTTTCATAATGGCATTCCTATGAAACGATTCCTTTTTACCTTAGGTTTTTTTTTTCCCGAAGATGTATTTTCCTTCTTTTTCTGGAAGTCTGTGCCAAATGCCTTGCATCATATAATTAAGATTACATTAGTCTGGAGTCTCCCAGCATAATTCCAGATAGCCAAATGTGTCCAATCTGTTCCAATTGATACTGCCAGTAGGTTCTACTGCGAACATTAATAATGTTTATATTTATTTTCCCAAAATTCTGCTCCAGGTTTTTAGCAAAACAAAATAACAACAACAACAACAAAACCCCCAAACTGTCTGTTAACTTACTATTACAGTAATACTTGGCTAGAAGAACACACTATGGACCAGGGATGAAATTCAGCAGTTCCTCATAGGTTCTAGAGAACTGGTAGCGGAAATTTTGAGTAGTTCAGAGAACCGGCAAATACCACCTCTGGCTGGCCCCTGAGTGGGGTGGGAATGGAGATTTTGCAATAT
>JANHGD010003851.1:29489-40937 GCA_027560375.1 Imantodes cenchoa | reverse complement strand
AAACCAAATTGTTTGTTAGAGAGTAGGTTGTTAGTTTCCAGGTGGAGGGTAATGGATTGGTTAATGATAGATTCCATTCCATCTCAGTGGGGATACTGTTCCAAAGGGTAGGTGTAGTCACAGGGAAGACGCATCCCTTGGGTCCTGCCAGAGGACATTGAGTTGCACCATTTGATGTTTATGAGGAAACACACATTGCTGTAGAAATGTTCCACTACATTCAAGGGAAATTCATGGAGGATATGATGATACTTCTGAGTGTTAAAGTTATGTCATCTGCAGGTAGATAAGGTGGAGAGAGAGACTGGCATCTCACCACTTTATTTCCTTCCCTTTATTATGGCTCTGGCTTCAGTCACCACAAGGCCTCATTTTAAGGGTTTCTGAATTCAAGGTTTCCAACTTGGGAAGCAGCCAGGCATTTAGGTTGGCAACAGGGGCATTCATGAGAGAATAAAATGAAATGGCCACAACTGAAGCTCTGGACTCTGTGTGTGTGTGTGTGTGTGTGTGTGTGTGTGTGTGTGTGTAGCGCACATGTCACATGTGATGCATGTAAAAAGGGTTGGAGCTTTGACTGAGTGGTCATGGCTGCCATTTGACTTTTTTTGTTACATTCCTCTGTGTGTTGAAGGGTGGAATTTGCTCTTGCAATTTTCCACACAACTCTGGAATGGAATGTTCAATAATACAGGTTGAAGAGATAGTATAGTAGCAATATTTATGGAAAAATTTAACATTTTTCAACATAAAGCAAAATTCAAACTGACTTCTGCTCTGCTAAAATTCATCATCCATTGTTTTTGCACTAATAAACACTATTTTGAGAAAGGTAACTATTCAGTGAATAAATGAATTCCCCTCTCTTTAAAATCATTTTTCATTCCTTCATTCTTCATTCAGCATAACACTTCTCATAATAGGTTCTTTTATCCTTCTTTAGTATCACATGTGTCCTCATTGCAATATTTCTCCAGGAACTGCATATAATCTGCACCAGCCAATAAAGCAAAATGTAACATTATGGCAACTTTTTTAAACTTAAGAAATATGTCATTGCTTATTCCGCCTTTGTATCAGCACTGCCCAAACAATTATGGAAATCAAGACAGCAAATTGCATACACAGTAGTCCGCTTACATAATTATGTCATACTGTTGGCTGCCAAGAGTAAAATAAATCCAGGTGTCAAGGTAGATGAGCATATCAAGTCAACTTTTTAATCAACCCTGAAAATAAGAAAAGGTTAATTTTGGGTAGCGATAAAAAGGAGTGTCAGTCTGAGCCAGTGCTCTCTGCTCCACTTCTGATAAAATAAAGCTAAAGAAATTCTGCCACCAAATAATGGATGTAATTTTCTCTATTTGCATGCAAACCTATCTGCCCGTGATGTCTTGGCAAGGTCAATTCAAAGCTGTGGGATAACAAAGGCAGAGGTGAAAAGTTGAAATAAGTTGTGTATAATAACGAAAAATGGTTTGAAAGCCCGTTTGAGGTAGTGTGGCTCTGAAATACGGCACAAGTCGTATTTAAAACTGCCTCTTCTATTCATTCCACATATTTTCATCTAAAAAAAATATTTCCATCTTTAAGGTGCTTTCTCTACACCAACAAATCCACTGTACCTGACTCAGTAGCTCAATACTCAATAAGTATTTATATCCATGTAGATGATAGATAGAAGATAGATAAGATAGATAAGATAGATAGATAGATAGATAGATAGATATGATAAAGTTACACAGACAGACAGACACACACACACACACACACACACTCAATAAGCATTTATACTGTTTCTGAGCACCTGATAAATTACAATTTAAACTATAGCTTTAAGAAAATGGGTGGGCAAAAGGTGAGGACAACATCTCTGCGAAAATGGTAAATTGTACTATTACAGCAAGAGAAGCCAAAGCATATAGGAATACTTAGCTAATTTTTTTCTGCACAGCTCATAAATAAATAAAGACACAAAAATGGCTTTCCTGTGTCACCTGACATACCTATGAAAGAAGCAATTTATCTGATAGTCTGTCTTTCTCCACTTAGATCTACTTGCCCCATCAGTCTGGCAGGAGGGTCATGGGACTAAGGCAGAGGTGGGTTCTTCCCAGTTCGGACCAGTTCGCCCGAACTGGTAGCAACCTGCTGGTGATGTCACGATGACATCACAGAATCGGTTTAGTCAGTGCCAGTCCATGGGCACTGCCATCTTTTTTTTTGAATTTTTTATGAATTGTTTTGGGAATTTTTAAATTTTCTTTTCTTCTGACCATATGCAGAAGCGGAGTTTCCGGCACTGTGCATACGGTCGCCATCTTGTTTTCAGCTTTTTTTCTTTTCCAGATTTTACAGCCCTGCACATGTGCATGCCCACAAGGCATGCCCACATGGTGCAGGAGGAAGCGAACTGGCAGCGAGGTAAGTTAGAACCCACCCCTGGACTAAGGAATGCCATATGACTACGGAAGAGGAAGAAAGCCTTTTAAGCCATGGTACCCATCCTCTGGAACATTATCTCTTTGGAGATCATAATGACACTGAAATCAGAGATAGATTGTACCGCAAATAATGGAGAAGCCCAATTTTTTCTTATTCTTAATCTTGTTTATAAAAGTACTTGGTTCACATTATATTCAAATCCATAATGTGCCTTGTTTGCCACTTTGTCTTGCATATACCTAGGACTTGTTTATATACATATCCCACATATACAGGAAGCCCCACAGTTCGTCCTGAGATTTCTCATCATTCATATGCTACTCACTGCTATCTATAGCTTGTTGCGGGCAAACCAAACTTGACTATTCTGCAGTCTATTGAAATGAGATTATTTACATCCAGCATGACTCCTGATCAGTTGGAAAACAGAGTCCAGGTCTTAGGGCTTTGCTTTGTGTCTGGGAATATAGTTCTTTGGAAATAGTGGCTTTGCTAGCATATTTGCCTCCTTGTTTGGCTACTCGGTGCAATTGATTCACAGATAAGACAAGGTTGGGTATGTGAGTCAGACTGGGTTTAAGGAATATGTGGCATAGCTACAAAACTATTAGAGGGAAGTACTACAGGTTGACCAAACCAAGCTAATTGTTGCTTATTTGGTAGTTAAACCATCACAGCTCATTGCAATGTGTGAATCCAGTCACCTTGGTCTGTTGAGTGCAGAGTCCATGCTATCTATATGGACTAGTACTGTTTCTCCCATGTGTAAGACAAAGCTCCAAATCAAAGATTTACTTCAGCCAATATAATGAAATGTAATAAATAAAACTTGATAGAATAAAACTTCCAACAATTTTTATATGTAAGCAAAATTATCACAGCAGGTGGTAGTGCTGTCAAATGATGATGACTTACTCCTGGCATATTCATGTCACCAAGCCCTGGAAAAGGTTTACATATATAGGAAATATGAAAATAAAAATATTTTGCAGATGCAAATCTTTTTATTTCCTTCATCACTTTGGAGATCTTTGGTACATGGTTGTAATTGTTGTATAAATCTCTATCTCCAATCCACTGCATAATTATTTCCTTTTGCTAAATTAAGAGGAACTCAGAAGACAGACAAAAGCCTTTTTCAACTCATTCCAATGAGGTCATTTGTTGCTTAAAATGGAATAAAGCAGAACAGGGTTTATTCTGTAATTCTGTTCCATGTATGCACTCCCATTTACACTGGAAGCAGGCTGTATTATCTCCCATCTCCCTCCCTCCCTTAGAGCTCTTCTTTAGCTTATTTCCATCAGGCTTGGAGATTACAACACTAAGCATTGAGCATATTTTCACTGAAGATTTCAACTGCCTTCATCATCGTTGCTTCTAACCAAGAAATTCAGGCAATTGTATTTTGTATTTAGATGATGTTATCAGCCACATGTGGAGAGGGGGGGAGCTTTAGCAGAAATAATTGCTAAGACTTTGACTCATTATAGTTGTCAAGAATCTTTCCAAGAAGCCATGGCAAAGTGGCAGAAAAACTGATAAAAGTTTGTAGTGTGAATGTGACCTTTATTTTTACTCTCTGAATAACACGTCCATCTTTAAAACAGGCAAAATACTGTACATGTTAAAAGGCTAAATGAAATAATATTGGAAAAGTGACTGAAACAGATTAAGTCATACATACACAGAGACACATACACATATGCACACATACACTAACATACATATATTTGGTTAGTGTGTGTGTGTGTGTGTGTGTGTGTGTGTGTGTTCATACTGGAAATATAGTTTCTTCCGTTTTCGTTCCTTAATGAAATCCTTAAAAAATAAGTGATTGACTGACAGGAAACACCATGTTCCACCACAAGTATACCAATAAACTGTCTTTACCCATTATGAGAATGAACTTAACTTTCTTTCTGGTTCATATTTTCTGCCTTCTGTCTGTAAAATTTGGAAGAGGAGGAGGAAAAGTACTAGTAATATAATCTGCCCTTTCTCATGTGATTTGAATCTTTACTTACTCTGTTTAATCGTAACTATCTTTTCACTAACAAATATTAATATTTTGTAATATTGGCCTGTTTTAACAATCCATAGTTAAAATAAATAGCAGACCAACGGAGGTTTAATTTGTGTCTAATCGTAAACTGAGGTGAAAGAGTAGCATAAGAAACTTTGGAGACCAAGGAAAGCTGAAGTTTATCCTTTTATTTCATTGTCACAATGAAATAAAAACTAGATTGTCATGAGGAAGACATGTCTCCATGTAGGAAGAAGGAATGGTGACTTACATTAACCCTTTTCCGATTCTCTTTCAGGAGAGAATCCAAAGTACTCTGCGGTAGCATACAGCAGACTACATGAAAGTTTTTATTAAGAAAAAAATAATGTATACCTGTTCAAGTGTTATTAAAATCTCCAAAGAATAATAAAAAAGAGCAAGAATTAGAGCACTTTGGAGGAGGCTTTCAAAGAGATAAATATATATGACTAAAGCCATTTCTGTTTCTGTTTGGGGTACTGATAGAGTTAGAAGAATAATTTGGGGTTTCAACTCAAGCTGGGGTTGTGCAAGAATAAAGAAAAATTAACTCCAGACAGCTTTGAGAAGGAGAAATATAGCTGCAGAGAAAATGGCGTAGAGAGAGACTGTTTGATAGGGGAGTTTGTCCTGCATGTGGAAGTGTGCATGTGCTGATTCCAGGGTGACACTTGAAGTGCGTGGGTATGTGTAGCTACATGTCATCTATGATATTTAATCTTGTGAACATGCAATTTGCTGGGAGACTATTGTAATTAACTCCATTTGTGTTTTGCAGATCTTCCTCTTTGATATATGGATTAGCTCTGGATAACTTACTTGAGGTTTGAGGAAGCTTGATTTCCCCCCTTTTGTTATTTTTACTTGATTAGCTTAATTTCAGCTTGACTGTCAATTATCTAGTGGAGACACTGATTCTCAGTCCATTGGACACAGTATAAGGTATAAAATATATATTGATGTAAAACTTCCCAGAATGTTTAGAGATACTTGTTATTGAAACATGATGAGCAACAAAGATTTTAAGAAATCCATTTTCTGTACTTTTTTTTTAATATAAAAAGTACACTCATAAGCTTCCAAAAATGCTGTGTGAAAAAGAGATACTTTTCACAGTTCGTGAATAATAGCAAAGGGAAGGCATCTGTAATAAAGAAAAGTGGGATGCACAATTTTGACTTTGATTGATTGAAGTTGCTGGAGAGTATAGAAGGATGGAATTGATGAAAAAGAGTATCCCTTTAGAACACGGTTTAGATCTTTTTCCTTTCCAAAAGTAATGGTGGAAACCTCAGTTTGCATGCTGGACACGCTTTGTACTGAGTGTGTTTCCAATTGATTGATTGATTGATTACTGTATGTGCCATCAAGTCATTTTCAACTTCCAATGTGGAGATTCCAAATGTGGAGATAGATCTCCAATTTATCCCTAACCCTGTTTCTTTCAGGCCTCCCCACAGTGCACTTATCACCACCGTATCTGAGTCAATCCACCTTTCTGGTGGTTATCCTCTTTTCTATCCTCCATCTTTTGCAACATTAGAACCTTTTTTCAGAGAGTTAAGTCTTCAATAATGTATCCACCGCCCTGAGTCCCTCGGGAGTAGGGCGGTATATAAATGTAATAAAATAAAAATAAAAATAAATAATCCTAATAAGTAGGATAATCTGTGTCTGTCATTTGTGCCTTGAATGAGAACTCTGGCTTGAACTGTTCAGCGACCCTTCGGTTTATTTGTTTCTTTGCTTGTTTTTCGGCTATCAATGTGTCTTCTCCAATACCAATGTTAAAATACATCAATACTCTTCCTATCCTGCTTTTTTAAATTCTAACTTGGAGTGACATGGGTTGTGTAATTCTGATTTTTGTAAGTACAAGCACATCACAGCATTTGAATATCTTTTCCAAGATCTTCATGGCTGCTCTACCAAGTGCTAATCTTCATCCTATTGCCTTTTTTACCTGTATCTACTTTGCTAATGTTTATGCTTATGCCAATAACTACTATCTTGTATGTGCTTGACAAATAAATAAATAAATAAAAAATAAATAAATAAATAAAGTCTTGGCTTCTTTTTTCCTTTACTGTTGATAGCTGATCCTAAAAGGCAGAAGCTATCCACCATTGCAGTATCATCATTGCCAGTTCGAAAGCTGGTTGTTCTACTTGTTTTTTTAAAAAAAATTAAAAATTTTTTTGCCAACTTCACATAAACATCCATACATACACTGTAAATCACATCAAAACATACATAATTATACATTTCTATCCAATATACCATAAAACAAATATCCTAATTTTGCACCTTTTATACTTTTATCGCTTGTCTGTTTTCCCTCTATATTTCATACTACTCCCCTCCCTCTATCTCCCTCTACCTTCTTTCTCTCTCTCTTCCTCTTTTCTACTTCCCTCCTCCCTCTCCCCCTTCCTTTCTACTTCCTCTTCCTCCCTCTTGTCCCTTCCCTGAGTACTTCTAATCATAATCCATTTTATGTTTAACAGACGAGCAACTCAAATCCTTAACTTCATTCCATCATTGGTGCTACTCTTAAATTTGTATCTTTTCCTTTATCCATACATACATACATACACACACACACACACACACACACACACACACACACACACACACACATATAATATTCTTCTAGGTATATTTACTGTTACTGCCACCTGTTTTTATCTCCTGGCTCTACCACCTTTAATTTTCAGTTTTCTTCCAAATTAATCGCTATAGCTTATCTTCCATACACATTCATTGTCTCTTGTGCCTCCATTCCTATTTATACTTCAGATCCATCCTGTTTATGTTTTTAATTCTAGGCTATACTCCCCCCTTTCCTCAATTTATATCTTTACTCATTTTATGTTTATTCTGTCATTTCTAAATGCCCTAAATTTCTAATCTCTTTTACTTTTTCATAACACCTTTTCATCTTTATTACCCAATTTCTTATTTTAACTCATCCTCAATATTTAAACCAAATCTAATCTTGTAGCTACACATCCATCCATTGGTTGGTAACATTACCAACTTCCCAATATGCAACCCCCCTAATTATCTAAAATCTCTACAATCAAATTTATGAATTATATAATCTTATATAAAAACCTTTGAAAATAATATTTATACAGACCTTATAACATTCCAACAATTTCAGTAATTAAATAAATCCTTTTCAATTTTATCACATTCCAACAATTGCATTTACTGTAATATAGCTTGCATCATCACTATTCATAATTATACCATCATATACTACTCTTCCATAAAAACCTGATACCATAATTAATTATACACAGTTAATACCATTGATACAAATAAGACTATTAACATATGTCTTATCACCCCTCTTCCATTCCATTAACCTCCCCTCTTCATCCATTCCTCTTTAGTCTCTCAAAAATTCCACTTCTTGTTAGTTTTTCCCTTTCTCCCCCTTCTCTTAATTTTTTCCTTTTCTTTCTTTTATTTTTATATGTATAAATTCTTTTTTTCTGAATTCCTTTTCTTCCTTTTAAATATGTTATTTGTTGAACTCTCCTCACAGTTTCGCCTAATCTCCCTATTACCTCCTCTATCTTTTGATTGATTCTTTTGGGGGTGATACTCCCCCTTTTCTATTCTTTTCTTGTCACTGTAAATCCTAGTGTAATCATCTATCTGTTTTTTATTATCAGTCCTTTTTCCTTCAATATATTTTCCTTGTTCCTCATTTTTATTTTCCAACACTATAGATTCTAAATGTTCTGTATATTCTATCTTCATTTCTGCTTTCTTATTACTTCTAATTTCCAAGAGATAAGTTTTTATGTCTTCATGAATATATTTTAATAACCCATTAATTCTTCGTACGCACACTTTTCCATCTTTAAATCTCTCTTAATTAAAGCTTAAATCCATATAGTCTCTTTATGTTTTAGTATTCTGGTATCCACTTTAATATATTCCATTCCAGTTCACAGTCTTATTATCTTCCTTCTCATGATAAGTCAGAATCAAACACCATAGCATAGCATACACTCCTTTCAGATTCTCAAAGTTTCAAGGTTATCTTTTCTTGTAAACAAAGTTAGTCCTCACCGCTGTCAACCAATTTTCTTTTTTCTCTATCTTTCCACAAGTTGTTGCAATATTTCTTCCAACCAGCAGACAATGTTACCGTATTTCCAATACAATAAACCAATTCTTTCTCAAAATTTCCAAAACATTTTAAATCCACATATGGGATATTTTCTTCAAATTCCTTATTCTTTTTCAGTCTCTTTAACTTCCTCAAGTCCAATTATAAAACCATCCTCAAACTTCTTGGGCTTTTAGACTCTATTCATTTAACTCTCTCAATAGTATTTCCAATAGCTAGATAGCCACTAGCTCCGTTCTGGGATATCTTTCAGTCTTTTTTTGAATTTCTTCTTTTTAGCTTTAAATCGGCTAAACACTCACCCAACATCAACACTTCTTCACATCTCTCCTGCACCAATGCTTACATCTTATCACCCAGGCAATCCACAATCTCTCTATTCCAACTGTTCCAATTGTGGCTGTCCCAGCTACTGGTGACAGAGTCGTCTTCCACAGCTGCTGGTCGAGAGGCTGGTTCCAGCTCCCTGGGGTTTGCAAGTCCCCCCAGACCACTGACCAGTGCCTCTCTTCTTCAACATCCCTCCAGGGTGATTCCAAACTGGTTCCGGTCCGGTTCCAAGTCCCCAAGCAGCTGGGATTTGGGGTTTCCTGCAGAGCACAGGAGACACCCGTAGTGCTGTGACATTGGCCACACCCCCTCTGTTTCTGCAGCGTTCTGCAGAGGTTTTTTTTTTAACAGTCTTGCATCAGATTTCATGAAGTGTCAGCTTTTTCACACAATATCTTCCAGCCTTTTGACATATTATGTGGATGAATCAAGAGCCCCACTTTGTACCATTGAAACCATGTTCCTACTTCTGATCTAAATCCCTGAAGATATCACACTGTTTAGTCACTTTATAAGTAAGCATTATGGCTCCAGTTGAATATTCACATCTAGGGGACTCCTGAAAAACAGTAAAGAATAAATGGAACTTTGTGAACAGTGCAATATTGTAGGTTACAGAAGTGTTTAGAGCTGTTGGTAAGAAACAGAAGTTTTCTTGCTAAGATTGTCTAAAGAGAAAGTTAGCTATAACAGTGGCTTCTTTGAAGTAGTTTTGTTTCTTTCAAGATAAAATATTTAGGCTGGGAGATTAATATTATTAAATTAAATAATTTTATTTCGCTAACTTTGATACAGAAATGAAATTTTCATGTCCAAGGAGTAAGTTTTGAATACAGAAACAGAAAACAGGAAATGTTTATCACCTGTTTACCTGAAAACTAGCCATGTTGGAAACAGGATATTAATGTAGATGGACCTTTGATCTTCTACTCTTACAGGAGGTCCGATGTCATGGTTTCTCCTTTCCCAGTAGAGGCTGGGAACTATAATTGTACCGTACGAAGTTGATAAGTTCCATTACCTTCAACCTTCCTAACAAAATAATTTCTAGATTGCAATTTAGTATATAAACGTGTCAAAGTTATTTCTAATTGAACATTAGGAAAATCTTCTAAGTGAGAGTGGGGATCACATACAAATTATTGATGGAGACCGTGTGCTCCTTTTCACTGTATATGCTGAAGCAAGAGACTAGAAAGCCATCTGTTAGGAGCGAGTTAATTTACATTGATTTTCATCAATCCTCCCATCAATTTATTCTAGATTGGCTAAAAAATAGGAAATGATATGGAGGAGCAAGGATTTTAATCCAGATTTCATAAAATAAGGATTTAAATCCAGATTTCACAGAATCAAGGCAGCGTGTTTGTTACAGTTTTGGCTTAGATGGGTGTGTAAACTCAGTGATTATTATTTATGAACAATTATATATGGTTTAGCATCTAACCCAATGGGTTTTTATTATTTTACAAAACATGATTAAGCAATTCACGGTTGATTGCAATGTATGAACCAAAGCTAAAACGACATTTTCAGAGTCTTATATTCTGCTGACTTGTCAGGTGTTAAACATTCATTAGGCTTCTTCCTGATTTAATCTTATGCAAGTTCTATTGAGCTTTCATTGATACTCATGCTTAGCTCAAAACTGTGACATTTATGGGATGCTTCAGGATTTGAGATGTTCATGGGTGGGTCTGTTTTGCTACCCGCAGGATATCCTAGAAGGAGGCAATCTGCGCCTCCCATTGCAGGAGCTTCACCAAATGATCCTTACCCCAATCAAAGCGTACGCTTTTCGGAACCTGTCAGTGGATGAGCACAGTTCTCATCTCCATCGACCAACTTCTTTGATTGGCTCAGACAACCCAGATTGCAAGGACTCTGCCACAGGAGGAATGCAGCACCACACCTTACCCGGTTGTGAAGGGGAAACTGGAGGTGTCCCTTTGCCAGAAGGGGACATCCCAGGACAGTTTACTAAAGTGATGGGAAAAGGTGAGTTTGCTTTTATAATTCACGGTCCACTTTTGCCTGTTGCAAGTCATCATTCATTAGCCAGTCTGGTCCAGGGAGTTTTTACTCAGTTAATTAGTTCATGTATAGGCTGCCTGATCCAAATGACTCTGGATGGTTTACCTTTAATAACCAACTTATTAAAAGAAAATTACAATCGACTGGAAGAGCCAAGTGCGAAGAACTGGAACAAAGCAAAACCAGAAAAGTGGCTCCACAATCCCATTGGCCTTAGCACTGATTCAGAGAATGGAGCAAAGAGGTTGAGCAGAAGGGCTCAACCTGTTTTTCCAGAATCCTCTGCAAGCAGCCAACCCGGAAGCATCCATCATGGGAAGACCTAGAACAAGGATGGATGATTATTTTTTCCAAGGGGCCAAATGGGACTGTTCTGCAGGGCTGCTGTGAGCCAACACTCCCCGTTGCTGCTCCAACACCCCTCTCCCTCCCACCCAGTGGC
>JANHGD010003850.1:73343-83482 GCA_027560375.1 Imantodes cenchoa | reverse complement strand
ATAGATAGATAGATAGATAGATAGATAGATAGAGTGAGTGAGTGAGTGAGTGAGTGAGTGAGTGAGTGAGTGAGTGATGGATGATACATAGATGAGGAGAGAGAAAGAGAGAGAGAGAGAGAGAGATGGATGATACATACATGAGGAGAGAGAGAGAGAGAAAGGATGATAGATGATAAATGGATGAATGGATAGACAGACTAAGAGACAGACAAACAGATAGTGGATGGATGGATGGATGGATGGATGGATGGATAGATCACACGCAAACACAAAGAGAGAGAGAGAGAGGGAGGGAGAGAGAGAGAGAGAGAGAGAGAGAGAAATAGGATAGATGGATACACAGGCAGGCAGGCAGGCAGGCAGGCAGACTGACAGACATGCGCACGCATTTATGATTTATTTAACTCAATATGTCACGTGACTTCACTTTGAGTGCTTGGCAAACCAGCCTCCATTATTTATGGTCCTTGGCAGAGTCCCAGAGTGATGTGACTGTAACTTTATGTTTTTGCCAGGAATTGGCCAAACGCTCGGTTTCTGCTTCAAAACCACCTCACGTGAGCAATGGATTCCCTGCGCGACCATCTCCTTTGTATAACAACTGTTGCATTCACTTCACCTTCCCCACAACAACAACAACAACAACAACAACAAGAGATCACAAAGTTGGCTCCAGTCACGTGGGGATCTTCTTTACCCTCATCTCGACTTGCCAACAAAATTGTGGGTTCTGTTATAATTGTAACTCAAGGACCCCCATAAACAGGTAGTATTTTATTTTTTGAGATGGTCACTAACGGAAATTACAATCAACTAAATGATACTCGTGTGGTTATAGCAAAGCAGATTCTTCCACAAGAGGGAAAGAACCTCTAATTTCAATGAGGCCACCTAAATTTCAAGTGATGTATGTTTTCCATATGGATAATCAGAATTCACCAATGAATATGCTCCAGTGTTTATTCTTTGGCTCACATTGTTTTTGGCTTGACTGAACTGATTTCGCGTTCCTGGCTCTGTCGTGATATGTTAGGAAGGAAGAAGAAAAAAAAAACCCTAAAAGGAATTACAGCCTGTCAGGAACATATAGTGTACAATACATATTCCTCACAAAGGGAAATGGAATTCACCACAATTACAGTAAAGCAAAATGTCAACTGCATTAGGGGCAGAAGGCACCCCTGTGAATCACAACTGAAAATCAAGATGTATAAGAATTTTGAAAAGTCTTAGTGATGGAGGGAGAGGGAGAGAGAGAGAGAAAGAAAGAGAGGGAGAGAGAGGAGGTAAGAGGGGGAGAGAGAATGAGAGAGAGAGAGGGAGAAGGGGAAGGGGAGAGAGGGATAGTTGAGATCAAAACGTCTGTTGCTAAGCAATTCAGTCGATAAGTGAGTCATCACATGACTGAGCCTGATTTTACAACCTTTGTTGCCATGCTCGTTAAGTGAATCCGGCTTTGCTCATTTTGACAAAAGCCAAACTTGTCAGCTAGGAAGGTCACCACGATGATGACATGATCCCGAGATGCTACAATCATTGTAAATACATGCTAGTTGCCAAGTGCACAAATTGCAGCTGTGGGGACATTGCAATGGAAAGTGCAAAAAACGGTCATAAGTTATCAACATCAGCACAATTCTAAGTTTGAATGATGCTTAATGAATGGTTGTAAGTAGAATGCTACCAGTACTAATTCTCAGTAGGTATACATATTGTACACATATTCACTATGTGTACATATTGTACACATATTCAAAATACTGTGGTGATATCGTCTCTATAACTCTTGGAGTGAATGCTTGTTGTCCTCCAGGTCAATGAAAATTGGTACCCATTTACAATGGGCACCCAAAATGATGGGTACCAATGAAAACAGGTGACTAACCACTATTTCAACCAGAAGAAATTGTGAGTCATGAGGCAGCCAACATGTCCAAGTTCTTCCTTGCAAGTCAACAACTGAGGGAAAGATGAGCGCCGGGACAAAACTTCTGCTTCGGAGTATGACTGTAGTACAATACTCAAAAAGCATCTGGAGAGCTAAAGGTTTCCCACTTTATCTTAAGATAATCTTGTACGATATTAGTATGATTTCCTCCATATTGCCAAAGATGGGACCATAAGACCAAAGATAATTTATGAACTAAAATAGATAATGCACTGCCCCTGTGTTATCACAGATTGATGAAACTGCAAGAAACCCAGTGTTATATTGCTACTTCTTAAACTTCAGGGCAGTTATAGATAAGAACAATGGATTAGTCACTTTTTTCATGCTGTTATCATTTAATGTTAGTTTAAGCATAACACTTGGCCTGAGAATAATTGCTTTGCTCTTTACATACCTGCTTCCAAGTGAAGTCTAGACACAAAGTTGTCAAATAGATATGAACGCAAAGCATGCTCTTCATTGCTTCTTGGTTGCCCTGTCCAACTAGAGTTTTTAACCAGTCCAACCTCAACTCTCATGTCCAATTTTTTTTCAACAAATGTTGCCACGAAAGCCATGGTTTTGTGGTATATCATTTGTTACAAGATTCCTCAACTTAAATAAACAAAAGAAGCATAGTTGCAGGAATTGGATGTGTCTAGTTTAATGAAAAGAAGGACTGGGTATGTGTGTGTGACACGATAGCAGTGTTCCAATATTGAAGGTGGTTGCTACCAGGGGTGGATTCTGGCTTACCTCACTACTGGTTCTGCATGTACACAGAAGCAAAAAACAAGATGGCGGCGCCTATGGCGCCACCAAGAGAGCCGGTTTGGTGGGGTGTCCAGCTGGCCATTGCTGCTGGTTCGTTGAGCAGGGGAAAATTCCCATTACCGGTTTTATAGAACTGGTCAGAATCAGCAGGAACCCACCTCTGATTGCCACTGTCGAGCCCAGTCCGTGCACTCGCCATATCTGGGGTGGGGGAATGCTGGGACGTGATCCTAGCCTTCTGTGCCTCCCCTGTCTGTCAGCTATTCCTCCAGTGGCCGCCCGACTCCCAGCTGATGCCTATGGATGACACACTGCTGCCCAACTCACAGCTGATCCCTCCGATCATTGCGTTGTTGCCTGATTCCGGCTGAGGCTTCCGTTTTCGACTGTTATTGTCTGCGTGGAGAGAGGCATCCATTACAAATGGAGCCGAGGATAGAGCAGGAGGGAAAGGCACTGGCAGCTGTGAAGATATTTGGCCACCAGAACTGTGATTGTCAAGCCTGATCATGGCTGGTGGGGGTGTGTGGTTCTTGAGTAATTGGAGGTGGAATGCACATTTGAAAAGCAGCTTTGGAAAGCAGAGCTCCCAGCGCTGGCTTTGAATGGACTTCTTTGAAAGCCAACTTGTTTCATTCTGAGGCCCAGATCTGTTTGATAGAATTAAACACTTGCTTTTGCCTTACGTGTGGTTGCATTTGTAACTCTTGCCAGACCTGCCCTGACAGGCTGAGAGCCACAAAGAAAAGGAGGTCAACTTATTTTCCAAAGCAGCTAAAGGCAGGACAAGAAGCAATGGATGGAAACTAATCAAGGAGAGAAGCAATCTAAGGAGAAAGCAGTGGAATTACTTGCCTCAGAAGTTGTGGGTGCCTCAACACTGAAGGTTTTCAAGAAGAGATTGAACAACTATTTGTCTGAAATGATATAGGGTTTCCTGCTTGAGCGTTGGAGTAGAAGACCTCCAAGATCCCTTCCAACTCTGTTATTCTAGTATTCTATTATTGCTAAGGCAAGCTCAACATGGAGTCCATTATAGCCATACAGTCTCAGATGATGGCCATTAGTTTTCCTTAAGCAGAAATTGGCATGTTTGGTGTGCCAGCCTAAAGTGCCAGAATATACTCTTAAACAGAGCAGTGACTAAAAAAAAAGGTAGTTGAACAGATACAGGCTAATAATTACTACTACATTTTTCATATTTGTCATTCATTCTGAATGTCATGCCAAGCTGAGAATATTTTTCAGTGCTGCCAAGACTGAACAATTGTTGAATAATCAGCCCATGTGCGTACCTTTTGAACCAGCATTAGGCAACCATGCCCTGAAACAATGAATTCCTACACCCTTGCTGTTTTTAATTTGATTCTGAATTCAAGCTGTTGCCCCTCAACATTGTTCGTGGGTTGCTGCTTTTAGCAACCAAGTTTGTATTCTGATGGGATCTTGCAGTAGTCCAAGTTGGCAGATATGTTTGTCGGGAGCAATACTGATTTCCATTTTGGCACCTTTATCTGTTTTACTTCATCAACCGTCCCAGTTGTTCATCAACCCTTCTCCGAGAGAAGTAGAATATGTCTGTTGCAAAATCCAAGCTTCTACTGACAGCCACAACTGTCTAAAACTGCAGTTTATTAAGGTAGCAGGTCCTCGGGAAACATTTGTGGGAGGAGATCAGGTTTTATGGCCTGTATAAGCTGCAGTAATGTGACATTTCAAAGAGGTCCATAAAATGCACTAGGGAATATTCTGAACGATTCTGTGATTGGAAGGAGATAAATGCAGGGTGACTTCAGCCAGCCAGAAACAAAACACAGAAGCAAGTAACGCAATCCATCAAAGCGAATAAAAAGAAAGGTAAAAGAAAATAATAAACCTGCTCTTCATATACCTGTACAGGTTTAATCCACAGCAAGCCATGATTTATGTAACCAGGGTTTACTGAATAAACTATTATTGATTAATTAAATGTGTTTGCTGCACATCTCGCTGCAAGGCTTACAGTAATGGAATGGGTTTGAAGAAGACACTAAGCAATATATGGTGGCTTGCAAATCACATAACTGGACATATTAAGTGAAATGAACCAGATTGTAGCTAAATGGAACTCCGTCACACTCTTATTTGTCTGCAGCTCTCCAATATGGTTATTCTATTAATGTCAATGGAGGCAACGGTCCATAGATACATTCCACTAACTCTGTTGAAAATATTACATAGTCATTCTCTGCAACAGAAATTGTCTGAACGATTCCAAGAACTGACAAATGCATAAATTTCACAAGCATGACCTAAAAATAAAAATGAAATAAAAATGGATGAAAGTAAGTCCTATACTGCAGTTTTCTCAACTTTGATAACTGTAACATACTGTATGTGGACTTCAGTTCCCAGAATTCCCCGGTCAGCATGCTGGCTGGAGAATTCTGATGGTTGTAATTCACACAAGCCAAGATGTTGAACTAATGCATCAAAAGGGATTTTGAGTAGAGGCATTAAGTCTTCTAGTCCCACCCTTGAGCAGGGGACCCTACATCATTCCTGATAAGTGGTTGTCCAATCTCTTCTTAAAATCTTCAGTGGTGGAACACTCACAACTTTTGGAGGCAAGTCATGGGTGAAATGCTCCCGGTTCGCTTGTACGCCTGTCAGTCATCAGAGAGCCGGTTGTGAAGGGAGCATGAGGTTCCGCCCACCTGCCTGGGTCCCGCCATTTCGGTTCTTTTACCCTCTGTGCATGTGCAAAGTGTTCTGTGCATGCGGAGTGGGTAAAAGAACCCAAATGGCGGCATCTGGACGGGTGGCGGAGCCTCCCTTGGCTCTCTGACGACTGACAGGCACGAGCGAACCAGGAACATTTCACCCCTGAGGCAAGCAGTTCCACTAGTTAATTGTTCTCACTGACAGGAACGTTCTCTTTAAGAGCTGTTGTGGTGCATTGGTTAGAATGCAGTATTGCAGACGAACTCTTCCCACATTGCTAGGAGTTTGATTCCTTCGATCAGAGGTGGTATTCAGCTGGTTCGGACCAGTTTGGGCGAACTGGTAGGGGCCCAGCGCTATGCCGTCCTATTTAGGCACATTTTGAAGCCGCATGCATGCATGGAAGCGAGCAAAGCACATTCACTCACATTTGCGAACCAATAGGAAAAGTACATGAATATCACCTCTGCCTTCGATCCTGACTGGCTCAGGTTGACTCAGCTTTCCATCCTTCCAAGGTGGGTAAAATGAGAACCCAAATTGTTGGGGGCAATATGTTGACAATGTAAACCATTTAAAGACGGCTGTAAAGCATTGTAAAGCAGTATATACGTCTTAAGTGCTATTGTTATTGCTATTACCATATTTTTTGGTCTATAAGATGCACTCTTCCCCCCAAAGTGGGTGGAAATGTTTGTGCATCTTATAGAGTGAATGTTGGCAAAGCTGCACCCACCTGCCGACCCCCACCCTTCCCTTGTATATATGGATGAGGATCTCTCTTACCTTCTGTCTTTTCACACCAGTCTTTTTTCTTCTCCTTTTTTAGTTGGTATTGCAGAGCCTAAGTCCTTTGTTCAATAACAGAGAGCCAGAGGCAGAAACACCAGAAAAAATAATAATAAATAATTATTTCTTCTGTGATTAAATGAATGCAGTATATTAGGTCTCTAGACTATTTTACATCTGGCTTTTATAAGTTTCTTAGTTTATTTATTCACCTTATATTTCAGTGTCTTGTCCCCGCAGAATATTTCAACATATAGATAGAATAGATTCAGATAAGACCTAGTGGCCATTGGAATAGACAATTTTTAAAGAAGGCTGTATAAGTTCATGAAATATTAGATTCTTAATGGCTACTAGTCTAGATGCCTAGGTACTCGGTAGTAAATACCAACTGCTAAGAAGGACACTGATTTAAAAGAGAGTCATGGTTTGCCAAATTAGTTCATTGACTGAAGTAATATGGGTCCAGGGAATGAGCACAGCATCGTGTATAGAATAGAAGCTTTGTTCAACTCTTAAGCAGAGTAGAGATACATCACTGTGTTTAAGCAACTGAGAGATTTTATTTTCAAGATGGCCACTTCCAGATCCCTCTCCTGACTCTGGAAAGGGTAATTATCACCTTCATTCGATTTTACTAGGAAACAGTGTTTTGTGTTCTGAAGGAGAAGTGAATAGGATTTGCCTCAAGAGATGACTTTGAAACCTCCTTTGGCACACAGCATTAGATGACTACCGTATATGTTTTGGAAGATGTTTCTGATTGCTTCTCCCGTTCTCTCAGGTGCCATTCATACACTGATATCCAGTGCAGTACAACCACCAATGGCTCAAAGTTACATACAGATAATGCCTGCTTTTTGTCTTCATGTACACCAGAGGTCTTCAAACTTGGCAATGCTAAGACTTGTGAACTTCAACTCCAGAATTCTCCAGCCAGCATAGCTGACTGGAGAATTCTGGTAGTTGAAGTCCACAAGTCTTAAAGTTCCCAAGTTTGGGGACCCCTGATGTTCACCATACACACAAAGGTCGCAAAAGAGAAGAATAGAAAGCTCTTTGACATTAGTCAGTCATGCCTTTTGGATGGGTGGGGGGATCAGACAGAGGCCAAGATGTATGGTTGTTGAAGTCACACCTCACCATGTTTGGGCTCTCTTATTGGAGAGTCTTCTCTCCTACAAACCATCAGCTGCTTTGTGTTTTATTCAACTTTGATTAACTCATTTATCTAACTCTCCATTTCCCTTTTTCCACCTCTTTCTTTTTCCTACTTTCCTTTCACAATATATTGTAGGCCAACCATTTATTTAGGTTGAAAACAAATGATTCACTTTTACTAAGTCCTCCTTTTTGGTTTGTTTATCCTATCCAAAGAAGCAATATAGTAGTAGTAGTAGTAGTAGTAGTAGTAGTAATAATAATAATAATAATGATGATGATGATGATGTGTATGTGTGTATGTCTTTATCTTTGTGTGAACCAGCCTACTTTTGCCTTGTAAGTGATACTCCCACCCATATATTTGCTAACTCATGTAGGGTGTGTCAAATTTTTCAGCTTTCAATTTCCAAACATTAGGGGTGTTCAAAAGTTGTGACATGCCTTGTGAAGGTTGTAAAGATATTTTGGTTATTTTAACATAATTTAGTTGTGTTTGGTAAGTAACTACATAAATGTCATAACTTTTTAACATTTTGTTGGTTTCCTTTGATAGGGCATGTGTGTGCCCTGGTGAAGTTTGTTAATATATTAAGCAAACTTGCTGGAAAATTTGAAGAGGAGAGCAGGGCTTAGACTACAATACCGTGAAAGACATATTGAAACATTTAGAAAAATTGCCAAGATTATGTGAGGACATGGATGATAAGAAATTTGACATGTTTCATCCTCCAGGCTCAAAAAGACAGAACTGAATTTCTTCAGCGCTGAGATTTGGCTACAAAACAGGTTGGTCAGTTTTTGTGCATCCTTAACAGAAAAGTAAATATTAAAAGAAATAATAAACAAACAAACAAATGAAATATCTTTATCTGGGAACAAAATGAAAGGGGAAGAAACCCCAACCCAAGTCTACAGCTATAAAAAGTTGATAAACATTATTTCTGTATTCTGTTGTAATTTAATCAGATTACATTATCTATTGTATAACATGTATTTTTCTCCCCGAGAACCTTTGAATATTCTGGGAAAGTATGACAAAAACATTTCTAGTCAAACAGAATTTTCTTCCCATTTCTCACTGATGGAACTGGTGGATTAATCAGCTTAGTTCTGGTTTATGTCAGTTCATATTTAGAGATGAAAATGAAAACTGCCATGGAAATTTTTTTAGAGTAAAATGATGTTATCTGCCAATATAGCATCTTTACATCATAAACTGCATTTACTTATACACCCTACTTTCATCTGCCATTCTTAGCTCAACATTTTTCCACAAAACAGTATGATTGTGGAAAATGTATGTTTTAAAAAAGAATGTATTTGGGGAAACTCAAACTTGTTCATGCATAGTAGCAGAAGCACATTTTATGGAAATTTATGTGCAAAAAGTGCATAGTACTAGCAGTTTTTCACAGTATATAATGTGAAAAGTTATATCTGATACAGTATTTATGAAGAAAAATTGCACACAACAAATGCTTGCAGATTTTCTTTAAATATAAACATGAAAATGGATGAAGAATAAATGAATATATCTGACATATCTTGTCAGCTTATATCCATCCTACCAATTTCTACAACAGTTTGGAACAATGTCAATATTCTATTTTTTCGTATAGTGTTTGTCTCAATACACATACTTGTATATAATCTCTGAATCAAAACCATATCACATATTTTGTAAATGTGTGCAATCTAAACAAAGACTGTATTCCAGTCTGCATCTTCGTCAATTAGGTCAGTTGGCTTAAAATGTAGAAAAAGCCTGGGGAATAGCCTCGACAAAAATATGTTGCAGCTATTAGGAAAACATTAGTTCAGCCTGGAAGACAGGAGGGGGATAAGGAAGAAATTCAAGATTGCCTTGCCTTGAATGTCTTCGGCATAAGATGGATGGAGAGACAAATTATCAGACTTTCAAGGCTTTCAATATTCTGTTATTATAGCCTGTAACAGTGATGGCGAACCTATGGCACAGGTGCCATAGTTGGCATGTGGAGCCATATCTGAGGGCACGCGAGTCATTGCCCTATGTCAGCTCCAGCCTGCATGCGCGCTCTGGCCAGCTAATTTTCGGCCTTCTTTTTGGCCATTTTCACTCTCCTCAGGCTTCAGGGAAGCCTTCTGAACCCTCGGGATGGTGAAAAATGGTTCAATGGGCCAACTTCCTGTTGGGCCATTTGGCCATTTTTTACTCTCCCCAGGCTTCGGGAGGCTTTCCTGAACCCTGGGGATGGCAAAAAAACAGCCCAACGGAAGTCTGGAGGCTTCAGTGAGGCCTGTGCACATGCGCGGGAGGGCAACACGGAGGATTGTGCACATGTGCAAGGGGGGAGGGCACCCGCGTGCACAACCTTTTGGCACACGAGCCAAAGAAGGTTTGCCATCACTGGCCCATAACAATAGAATTCCAGTAATTTTGATGATATTCTTCAAAGACTGACAGTCCATGCTTAAAGAAACTTCCTATATCATGCTGAAAGATTGGTTCCATCCAATAGCAACATTTTCCCTAGGTCTGAAAGCAGCACTTCCTCATTCCTGAAATAGTGTTTTGGTTTAGCTTCTCCTGTTTGAGGCTTGTAGATGTCCACCAACACTGGGAGGCTACGGGTTCTCCATCACACATTGCAACTTGGGAGAATGCCTTCATAACTCCAGTACTGGTAGGCTTTGTCTAGATCAGTGGTTCTCAACCTTCCTAATGCCGCGACCCTTTAATACAGTTCTTCATGTTGTGGTGACCCTCAACCATAAAATAATAAAATTATTAGGA